>PVJD01005842.1:0-108182 GCA_004026545.1 Mormoops blainvillei | reverse complement strand
TTTGACTGCATACATTTATGGGGGCTGGGAGGAGGAGTAAACGTCATGAAATGAGTTTTTATTGATTTATCAATGCAAAATTAACTGAGTGCTGCTCAGTGTGGATGTATAGAGTCAGAACACTTATGGGGGTCTGGGGCAGACGGAGAGAGAAGTGGACAGCTGGTACAGGGATTAAGTTACAGAACATGCAGGATCTCAAGACTAGCCCAGCCAGGTGAACTAGGTATTACCAGCTGCTCCTCCTCTGTAACTTCAGTGTAACTGAGACATAGGCCATTCTGGGTTGTTTGTATGACAATAACAATGGGTAACATGTTTTTGTTCTTAGATTTTGCAAAGAGCTTTAACGTATCTCATTGATCCCCTTCATTTTCATCATTGTTAACATCTAAGAGGCCCGACCAGTCTTAAAACATAGGAAAAAGAGCCAGAAAAAACTGAAAAGCAGGAAATCAGGAGTTTATCTCTGAAAATAAGCATGATAAGATTGTACCAGCCTCACAGCTAACAACTCTGATTTGCGTAAAGTGTGGATCAATATTTAATTAAATACATTAAGCACAATGGACAAAACATGCAGACATCATATCTGCAAAAATAAATTTGAACCCTATCCTTCTGTAATCAAATAATTCAAAAAGCAAATCCTTTTATCCCTCTTTTTTCAATATTGTTTTTATAACATCACTGTTGTCTGAGAATATCATCTTAGAGTTATATAAAATTTTACCGAACAGAAGTATTTGTTTCACTTCGGCTTATCCTTTACAAAAATATTTTTAAATATTGCTCTTAATCTGTGTTACAAGTACTATCTTTCTTTACGAAGTAGGAAAATGCAAATTGTAATTATTCACAGTGCTGCGACTTACTTTTTAAAGCCACGCTTTTTTAAGTAATGGTTCTTGGACCATTCATACCAGAATCACCTGGGGCTCTGATGCCTAGGTTTCACCCCCACAACTCTGACGTAACGGCTCTGGGGTACGCCCTGAGCATAGGGGATTTTGAAATCTCCGTAGGTGGTCTTGACAGGCACTCAAGATGGAGAGCTACTACTCTTGACCCATTAAAACAATTTCTGAGCATGGGCTCTAGATTCTGTAGCCCCAGAACAGGTTCTTAAAAACAATAAATTATATGAATATGAAAAAAATGTTTTTGATTGACATAGATCTGAAAAGGATTCAAAGACATTCAAGTGCATAACAAAATTCAGTATCCTCCATTCCTTTCATTCTCTCCCCAGAGCAGGAGCAAAACTAATTCAGTAGTAGCTATGATCATTTTAACTATCTCTTTTAAGGGCCTTGGTGTTTCCAGACAATTTCTTTGTAATTTACCTTTTTTAATAGGATAACAGCTTTCTGAGGTACTCTTATGACTGTCATTTGTAAATATTAATTTTAGAAAACTTAGGTTCAGGGCTTTACTCACCCAGAGTGAATTAGCTAGTAAGCTATGAAACTGGAGCACCAAAATCCCGATTTCCTCCTGAAATATCTGCTCTTTCCTCTATATGCACGATGACCAAATTTTTAAAAAGAAAATCTTAATTCCTGGCCTGATAAAAGTACTAAACTTGAAAATGCACTTCATACTCATGACCTCTCCTTAACCTTTCTATTTTAGACAGTTATAAATCATCATTTTTAAAACAATAACATACCATGCGGCATGTTACATGTCACAGTTGACAAAGCATTTTCACAAATAGGACTTATGCAATATAAAAAGAATAGTATAAGAGGTATGATTTTGAACTCCTTATTTATAGACCTTTTATTGATACTGATTACTCCCCAATGCCCAGCACAGGGCAGAAAAAGAGGAAAAGTCCAATCGATACTTACTCAGCAAGGTCAGGCCTAATCCTGGAGTCCTACCTAATGCCTTTTTGGTGCCAGTGTGCCAGTCTGGCAGGGACCACTTGAAAAGAACACTATGAGAACACTCAAGGCCACCAAACACATCCTTTCAGATTAAACTACCCAGAGTCTACATATTCAATTTCTCATGTAGGACAGAGATGGCATATTCTGAAAGTGAGCATGTCAAAGTGAAACATCTGAGAGGCGAGTAAGGGGGTTCCACCTCCTAGCTCCAGCAAACTTCATCTAAAATATCTCAGCCCAGACTTCTGTCATTTGACACACAGACACCTTGACCCAAAAGGTAACCTACAGGGGTGTCCAACCTGTGGCCCATGGGCCACATGCAGCCCAGATGGCTCAGAATGTGGCCCAACACAAAATCATAAATTTACTTAAACCACTGTGAGAGTCTTTTGTGATTATGTGTCACAATGTATTTAACGTGTGGCCCAAGACACTTCTTTATCTTCCGGTGTGGCCCAGAGATGCCAAAAGGTTGGACACGCCTGGTGGGATCTAGCAAAAGAGAGAGCCTTGTCCAACCCAGCTGGATCACTTCGGAGGGAAAGGAAGAATCCATTTCAAAGAATTTGCGGCATGTCCCTTCACAAAAGTTACCTATAAAATCCAAAAGTTCCTTAGTCCTTGGAAGTTCTGTATTATACCATGTTGACTCCCTAGAAGGCACATTATGAGTGAATTTTAAAATAAATTGAGATCATCTATCACTTGCCCTTGTTTTTAACATAATCCTGTGTTATAGCTAGGATGAGCACAGCCATTGACCAAAAATATTTTTCTTCCATTATTTTTCCTCCTCCTTTTCCTTATTTTCATAAAATATATATAACATAAAATTTACCATTTTAACCATCTTTAAGTTTGGTGGTGTTAAGTGTATTCACAAAATCGTGTGACCGACACCCCACCCATTTCCAGAACTGATTCACCCTCTCCAACAGCGGCTCTGTCCCCATCAAGAACAACCCCCAGCATTTTCTGTCATGGCAGAGGAGGCTGGCTTTCTACCAAAACCCTTTCCTCCCTTCCATGCTTTCCAGCGCCCTTGCGGCTACTTGTGGCCACGCAATTACGTCTAAAGGAATGACGGATGCCACTTCCGGATCAAGGTCCTCTTCTTTAAACTTTCAATTTTGAAATAACTACAGCTTCACAGAAAGTGACAAAATTTGTACAGGCGATTCCATGGCCCCTTCACCCAGCCTTTCTCACTGGGAACATCCTCCATGAGTCTAACGTAATATTAAAACTTAGACATCTGTGCAGTCCATAGAATGGATTCATAGTTACAAGCACTCATTTGTGTGTGTGTGTGTGTGTGTGTGTGTGTGTGTAGTCCTACACAATGTTATCATATGTAGAGCTTCATGTAATGGTAGTGAAACCACCCTAATCAACTCACAGAACTGTTCTGTCACCCGTGTTACACCTTTCTAGTTACAACCTCCTCCTCTCATGCCCAACCCCTGCCAACCACTAATCTGTTTTCACATCGACAATTTTATACTTCCAGGAATGTCTTATAAATAGATTACACAATACGTAATCTTTCAGGACCAGTTTTTTCATGCAGCACAATGCCTGGGGCTTTCTCAAACTGGTTCCATATAGCAATAGTTTACTACTTTTTATTGCGGGGAAGTATCTCATTGTTTGAACAATGGTTTAACTATTAACTATTTAACTATTAACTATGGAACCCATCGAAGGGCATGAGGTTATTTCCAATTTTTGGCTACTATGAATAATACAGCTGCTATGAACTTTCATGAGCAAGTTTATTGTTGTTTGTTTTGTTTTTCACTTGCTTCCAACTTCTCATGAAATCTTGGCAGTCAGACCTTAAAGCTTATCGGTTCAGACTCTTCCCAAAGCAAGAAACTCCTCTATATCCCAAATAAGCCAGCAGCCCACGATCTGTGTTTAGCACTTGCAGAAATGGGTAACTCACCCTTGGGTCGTTTTCAAATAGTTGGGACTGTCAGATGAGAAAAGTCTAGTTCAGTGTTACTTGAAAATGATGTGAATTAGGATCCAAATGCAGACATGGGAAGATGAAACCATCTTAGCTTTCCCTAATAGCTTTTTAAAAGGAATCTTTAACAACTTCTTACATTTTTATTACACATTATTCAGAATAAGAGCAAATTTAAAAAGTCATTTAAAAAGAGCCCAAAACATTTTTCTTATGGTAGGATCAGCATAGCCTGTGATAAAGTAAGCCATCAGGAGGCTGGGCTGGAATCAGTCTTCTACTGATGAGTAATGTCATTTAATTACTGTTGGCTGGGACTTCTTCATGTGTAATATAAATAAGTGTGCCCCTCACTACTCACAGGTGCTCCACATCAAATAATTATATCAAAGCACTCTCTAAACTGGAATAATCAACTCGTTAGCTGTTAATAGCCTAATTATTCATATTATCACTATTATTTAACGAATATAGCATTCTTACCTAGTGTTTCCAATAACAGTTTAGTCTCTTCGTTAGAGCAATGCCCTTTTGCCTCCTTTCGCATTTTTTTTAATTATACAAAAACATCATTAATCAGGGAAGCCTGTCTCCTGAGAATTCCAAAATAACTGAGATGTTCCCTACCTTGCTTGACCTCTCTGTAGGTGTTCATAACGACAGCTCGCCCAAACTTCAGCCCACCTTGGTTTCAGTAGGAGCCTAGCCTGAAAGGAGACTGGCAGCTCTTCCTGGTAGTGAGTGACTGAAATCTTTTCAGGGCTCTCCCCAGCTCCTCCTGCCCTTACGAATATCAGAGATTTACCTTGCTTCTCTGCTCCTTACCCACGGCCAGCTCGAAGGTCTGATCCCCTTTGTCCTGCATCCCAACAGAGGAGCGATGAGAAAGACATTTTCCCCTATTTTTGTTAGTAGGTCTGCAAAGTACCCAAAGGGGGCCCACCTTTAGGCCCAGACCCCATGGGTATCCGGGGTCTTCTGGTTCCCTCCCTCCAAAGTGGGGCCTATGTTAACAGGAAACATCAAACCTCTTGGAATCCCCCAGTGGAGTCTCCTTTAACCTCCCCAGGAAGGTCCCTAAACGGCTTCTCTTCTTGGCCTGTGCCAGCAGCCAACCTTTCAGCCAAAGACCGAGCTCTTCCTCTCCCAGCATCTGCTGCGGGGCAACCCTGAGCCGGCCAAGCATGCTGTTGACTTCATCTCTGGCCCATCTTTTGGAAGGGTGTCCTCCCTTTCTATCTGGGTGACCTTGATAAAGTCGCTTCCCAGACTTTCCCTTGGACCTGAAATCCGGCCCAGTGGTGGGATGGGGTGTCCCTGTTGCTCCCACACACGTCCGCTTCTGCTGTATGGGAGCTCCTCTTCCGCCAAGTCTTCCCTGGGCCCAGGCTGCAGGACCTTTACCCACCCCTGCTGGGGACTAACAATGTACAGAAGTGTTTTGCAACTTATCTTTGGAAGCATTAACCCACTTTCTGATGCTTTATGTTGTTAGGCCAAATCTCCTGAAATTTTTCTGTGCGTTCAGCGTGTTCACACCAATTCCATGAAGAATTCCAGAATCTGTGTCAATGAGAAGACCTTGTAAATTCATTCACTGAAGGCTTGTTAAAGACAGGTTGAGGGGCCCCAACCCCTGAGTGTCTGATTCATTTGCATGTCTAACAAGTTTCCCAGGCGATACTGAAGCTGCTGTTCTAAGAACCGCATTTTGAGAACCAGTTAATGGTGAAAAGAAAAACTTTAATAAGGAACCAGAGTTTCCTAAAAACTTACGGATTGATTAGTTTGCCTATATAAGTAAATAGCTTTCCACATTCTTACACAGAAATCAATCCAAAGATTTTAAAAGCAAATATATTTATGATAAACTGTCCAACACTCTGACAGTTAATTCTAGAGCACAAATAATCCCATCACATGCACAAGCAGTACTAGGAGGGAAAAAGCTGCCCTGAATAAAGCTGCTTCCAAAGTGCATTCCTTCACATTAGGAAACATAAGAGGCCCATTCGTCTTCCCCGTGAAGATGGACCCAAACACCCTCCCCCAAACAGAGTAATTCTGCCCAGAAGGGGAAGATGAAGTCATCACTGAGGACCCACTAAAGTGTCTGTCAGAAAGAGTGTAAGCCACTACTCCATACTTTGCATTTTTCTTTTCATTTTGCAAAATTTCAAACCCAGAGAATATTATATTAAACACCGGTATACCCTTCCCCTAGATTCATCAATTTTCTATCTCTCTCTGTATATTTTTCCCACTGATTGTATCTTCTAAGACAATTATTTCCCTACATAAATACGAAACCATCACTACACATAAGAAAAGAAACATAAATTCAATTTATGGTCCATTATACAGTCTATATTCAAATTGTTCCAACTGCTCCAAGACTCTAAAATACATTTTGCAGTTTTCCTTTTTTTTTTTTTTAAATCCAGCATCCAAATTTCATGCATAGCATTTGATTGTTAGGTCTCTCTAAATTTTTTTAATTTAAATATTCCTTCTGCTTTTTTGTGTGTTTCATGGTATTAATTTTTTTTTTTAAGTCCAGGCCAGCTGGTTGTCACAATGTCCCACTTTCTGAGTTTGTCTGAGTGTTTCCTCATGATTAGATTTGGTTTAACATATGTGGCAAGAGACTTAACTAGGTGATAGTACATCATCAGGAGACATATACTACCAGATTGTTCCACTACTGGTGATACTAAGTTTGATCACATGGATAAGGTGACTTCCACTACAGGTACATTTCTCACTCTCTTATAGATAATCTGTAAGGAGATACTTTGAGACCATGTGTGTATCTTGTTTCCAACCACCTTTCTCCAAAATGTTTAGTATCCACTGACATGATCCTTGAATGATCAACTATTGAATTGAGGGCTGAAACACTGTGGTTCTCTTATTCTGTCTTTTCTTCTGTAATTACTAGTTAGCATTCTTCTGTAAAAAAAGGGGGAGGATCTCTCCACATATACATATATATGTCTATACATATACATATATATCACTACAAACTCATGCTTTTACTTTTTATTTAATTTTTATAACCATCATTATAATTATTCTTCTTTTATATTCAAATTGTCCAGATTTGGCCAGTTATGTCTACTTTATGCCAGTTCGTAGAGGTGGACACATTCTCGTTTTGATGAGTGTTTCTGTTGTTGTCGAGTTGCTTAAATTTTTCAATGGACTCTCATTTTAAATGGATTTTGGTATTTTCTAAGAGAAAGTGGGTAGGTTTGTAAATTATTGACCTGAAGGTAGCTTGAATCAGAATAGTCTGGTAGTACACTTGAAAATATCAACTTACAATATGGTTTTATAGCTCATAGAAAGTTCTTTAATTCCGTTTTAATGGGATTTATTTCAGGGTACTTTATTTAAATAAACTAGTAATGCTAATAGTAATGGGTAAAAAAATTAAAAATTAATCAGAGTCCCACAACTCCTACATTCCCTTTCCATTTTAAGTCACTTCTATGAATTTTACACTGTTGTAATAATAACACATATATTAATTTTATTGTTTTCACCTAATAAACAGACATAAACTTGAAGATATATGGAGTTTCACATCCTATACCATAAAGTCAAACTTTTTCACAGACTAAAATTTTATTAATTACTTTATATTTTAAAAGTAATATAAACACAGAGCAAAGATAGAAAGTCATTAAGTACAAAATGGAATATAATAAAATTATATTTTCCTTCTACTTAAGACCCTGTTTCTCCCTCCTTGAAACCATCTACTTTTCATAGATTCTTGAGGAAGAAATTCCAGAAATTTCAAATTCATAAAAATATATGCAAATGAATCCTTTGTTGTTGCGGTTGCTAAGCAAATGAGAATTCACGACAACCAGTGTTCTGTACTTGACTGGTTCCCCAAACTGAATTTGAGAACCTTTTCACATCAGCTCATTCTCTTCAATGGATATATAACCAGCTCCAAATTGGTTGACAGTTTCCATTTCTCTATTTGCTTTTTTTTCTGTTTCAAACAATGACGCAGCAAACATAACTGTGCACATATCTTTGGGCACACGCGAAAGTAGGCATTTAGACTAAATATCAAGTACTCAAATTACTAGGTCAAAAGGTCAGAATATATTTTATTGTAAGAGATATTGTCAGTAGTGCATAGAAATTACCTCTCTCCCCTATACTCTTAGTAATACTATAAAGTAGCAAAATTTTCATGTCTGCCATATGTCAATGTAAAAGGTGAAAATTAAGTTTAATTTCTTCAATTTGAAACTGAGCATTTTTATATCTATACATACTCTATATTTTTTGTCAATCATCCTCTCTGTGGTTTTACATCGAATTATATATCTTCCCTTGATGATTCTGTAAGAACTCTAATGAGGAAATTTGAGCTGTGTGAGTTGCATCGCGGAAACTATATCATTTTCCCTAGTTTATTGTTTATCTTTTGATTGCTTATGTTATATTGTCCATATATAGTCAGATTGATCACTATTTTGCTATATGACTTAATTTTATCATTTTCCTAGTATGTAGACAACTGATACAGATTTTTCAGAAGTGAAATCATATCATCTGCAAATAATGATAATTTTGTCTCATCTTTTCTTTTTATAGCTATTATTTATTTATAGTTATTATTTTATAACCATTATTTTGTAATTGCATTGGCTGAAGTAATAAGTATTAGCTCTCAAAATATTTTATGGCAGAAGACATGATAAAGTATTAGTACTTACTGGCTTGATCTCTTCCATTTATTCTAAAGATTCTTGTTAAAGACTGCCACCTTAAACAATGTGGTGGTTAACATTTTTATAATACTGAATTTTATTAGAAACACTAGAAATTAATTTTTTTAATTACACCAAATCAAACATTGCTTTCAAGTTCTTAGTAATATGAATAAAAAATGTGAGAGATGACAATCATTGGCACAGTCGCTGTCTTTCATTTACTGTCCTTAATCCTACTTGACCTTTAACCAAAAGACTAAATTATCCTTCTAACCCAAGGAAAGTAGAAATCAGAACTATGGAAATAAATAAAAAATGTGCTTCTAAATGAAAAAGGTTAAAATTGAAAGGAAGCAGCATCTTGACATTGTTCAGGAAAATTCAATCTTCCCAAATAAAGTTTTCGTTTAATAAATTTCAAAAACAATGCAACTTCAGAAACACTGAAGTTGAAAAACAATTTCAGGATGACATAGGATAAGGAGAAAGCAATAGGGAATATTTGTGGGGCTCAGGAAAGTAAGAATGCTACAGGGTAACTGATAAATTGATTTTTAATTGTGTTAGAAGCTGGTATAGCTTCTCTCTTCCTTGTGCTGCACTAAAAGAATACACTAGCAGGTGTTAAAACATCCTCCAAAGATTTTCATTTTTATTATTATATCTAGGTGAATGAAAGAAAAGACAAAATAACATCAAGGTAAGTAAAAGATTCATTATTACCTACAGTTGATGTGTCAGTTTCTTCCTTATCTATGTCTAACAGATGAGCATCTAGCACTTTATATAGAAGACAGAATGAACATATAAATTTAGAGTTGGAGATCCCACACTTTACAGATTCTAATTCTAGAAACATCTTGCATACAAACGATAATTCTGCCTCAGAAGCCCCTCTTCTGCACTTTACAGGCAAACGTTATGCCAAGACTTTCCAAAGTGACTTATCACCATGCTGGATTTATAAGCAGGTTTAATCAACACTAGCAGAATCATCTCATACCAAACACTGCAGGATTTACAAGATTATAGACCGTGACGGTAACGTGTAAACTGACTTTTTCTGTGCTTAACTTGGAACCGCAGATGCGATCAGCTTATACCTTTTCAAGACTTAACATCTGTTGTGAGCGTGATGAAAAACAATTGACTTGGGAAATTGGACTTATTTCAATACTAATTTCAGTGGCCTGACTCAATGAAGCTACAGGATGATATGAATAATTCAAGAATAAGAAGGACTGGTTCATCCTGGCAAGGAGATTTCAACTGTTAGGACTCTGCAGATTTGAAGCTGACACCTAGGACACAGCAGACTCTTCTTGTCACATGCCCACCTATTCCCTTCAGAAGCACAGTGTAAGATGTATTGCAGCTCCCTAGTCAATGACAAAGGAGAGCAGGTTTTATCTTCACTTACTGTGCCACCTGAACTGGAATTATATGATGTCTATTAGAATCCATACATTGTTATTTTCTATACACCCTATCACAACTCCAGTCAACATGTACACCAACAACGTTATTTGGTTTCCATATGAAGAGATTCTCCTTAGTCTTAGCTTAGCGGACACATCAAGGTCTTGGAGTTAACAATTCAACCCTATTTTCTTTGTAAAACTGTCTCTTTCTTCTTTACTTCTGCTGAATGGAAACGAACAAGGGGGTTTAGTATCTTTGCCTTATGCTGACATAAAGTCCAACAACACATATTTGAAAAATAAACTTGCTTTAAAGAAAGATGACTGGCAAGCTGAAACTTGCACGAAGCTACACCATGAGTATACTTTCAGGAGCAAAGTCCATCTCAGTTATCCCGGGGCTGAAAGATAATACCCATGGTTATTTTCTTTTTCAGGAAGTATTGTAGCATTCTATTTAAATTTTTGAAAATGTTATGCAGAAGTCTTGGGAGAGTTCTTTGGGAAGGGAGAGAAGTAAACTTAAGCAGAGAACAGTATGTTTCTAAAACAATCAAAGAAAAAACCACCACGATAACTTTCTTGAACATGTAATGTAGAACATACAAACAGACTTGACTCTTGACTAGCTGATTTCAAATTGTGGAAAAAGCTAAAAGCCTGAGAACTGTTCGTTTTACTTTTTAACTTTAACTTAGCAGACCAATCCCCAATAAAAACTCAGAAAGTGTTAACCAAAAATCGAACTATTTTAAGATTATTGCAAATTCAGAAGAAAATTAAAATCAAACACTGGATTGGACATGAAGTCAAAGACTTTATTAAAGTTTACAAGTTTCTGTTTATGGGAAGTATGACATTTACGTTATCGGTACTCAGTCAAAGACAAAGTGCTCCAGGACATAAATTGTCAGGAAATTTTAATTTTGTAAACCCTACACTTGTTGAATCTCTTTGCCTGTTGGTGGTCTGTTTTCCAACATCCCTGAATTTTAGTCATGACAAAATCACTAAAAATCTAGCTGCCAAGTATGACTAAAGATACTTTGAATAGTCATCAGGCTTTTCTTCACTTTTATTCCCCTCTGAGCAAAAGGCAATCTCCAAGAGCCGGGGCAGCCTGAAGAGGGCTAGTCTGGGGGAGACTGGCCCTTCCCATAAGCGTCCACCACTCTGAAGGGCGCCGTGTACAATCAGTGAGACCTTTCAGAAGCTGGGTTGCTCTAGCTGACCTTGACGCCGGCTCTCTGCGTGCCAAAATATATGCCTGCAATCCTTGAGAGGATAAGTCAAAGACCCTCTGTAAGACAGGCTTTTCCAATACAACATTCAGAGATTTTTCACTGAATCCACAAGTACGTAGGCTGGTTTCAGTAACCTTGACAAAAATAGTTCTTTGGGGGGAAAATGCTATGCAAGGCATATTGGCCGATGAGGTCACAGAGTTAAGTTTCATCTTACACGGCCGGTCATTGATTAGTGCAATACTGTTTCAAATGTGAAGTACTCTGGGCCACATTCCTCAGACCCTCTAAATAGGACAACCCACGGCTTTCAGTACTAAGTGACTGCCCAGCGCGTCCTCATGCTGACTAATTGGAACTTCAGTAACGGGTCTTCAGTCGAACTAGTGGATTTTGACTGTTACATCTCCCTACACGGATTTCTCTTTTCCAGAATCGATATCCAAAATTCTTGAATTTTCCAGGGCAGCGGTCTTGTAACACAGCAGAATGGCAAGTGTCAGGGGTTTCCCGTGGCCTGTAGATTTTCTGGGACAAGCACCATCTCCTACATTTTTGCTGACTTCATTAGGAAAAATTCTCTGACTGCCTACATTATTGACATGGAAATTTATTTATTTCTTCAGCAAATACTTACTGAGTGTTTACCCCATACCAAAGCATGTTCTAGGTGCTAGAGATACAGGATGGATGAGAGATTCATGCGCCTTGCCTTAATCGGCATAAAGCCTATTGGGGTGCCAATAATTAAACACTATCTCCTTAGTATAAGCACTCTGGGATGGAAAGCACATAGTGGGGATACCCAGACTCATCATGGCAGAAGGGGAAAGGGGAAAAAGGGAGTCAGGTGAAATACCTGAAGAGAGTGTCATTTCATTGGGATCTAAAAGGCAACTGGAGAAAAAAAAAGATATAGCAAAGGTAGGCAGGGAATAGGGGCAGAATTTTTCCTAATCACAGAACACATATAATACTTTCTCTTCCTTGGAATTCTAAGGCTAAAAACAAGGTGGTGTCACAGCCCAGCACCTTTTCTCATTATATTATTAATTTCTATTAATGTTAACTGTGGTCCAGGAAGAAGGAAGGAATTTATTATAGATTCACAATATTAGATCCTCCTGCAGTATTAAGCTTCTAGAATTCTCCCCAGTTGCAAAGTTGGATCATGTACATGAGAATGTTTTCATTAGACCACTCATTTCATTTATGAAATTTGGTTTTCTTTTCTTTTTTTTTTTTAGGCCACAAATTATAACTTTATTTAGTCCACTGATTAGAAGTATTTTCAAATATGTTCTCAGGGTTGTCTTGAAATTATCTTGAAAGTTATTTCTCCGAGAAAACTGGTTTAAATATTTTTTTCCCAACTGTGAGTTTTTCTTGAATTTATTTGCATTCTGTTAGATCCAGGATGCATAGATGACACGTGATTTATGTTTTAAGTATATTTTATTGATTATGCTATTACGTTTGTCCTAATTTTTTTCTCCCCTTTATCCCCCTCTGTCCTATACCACCAACCCCCATCCTTCTGCATTCTGCCACCCCTTAGCTCATGTCCATGGGTCATACATATAAGTTCTTTGGCTTCTCCATTTCCTATACTATTCTTAACACCCCCCTGTCTATGTTGTGACTACCAATTAAGCTTCTTATTCTCTGTACCTTTTCCCCCATTCTCCACCCTCTCCCTCCCTGCTGATAACCCTCCATGTGATCTCCATTTCTGTGATTCTGTTCCTGTTCTAGTTGTTTGCTTAGTTTTTGTTTTTGTTTTTTAGGTTCAGTTGCTGATAGCTGTGAGTTTGTTGTCATTTTACTCTTCATAGTTTTTGATCTTCTTTTTCTTAGATAAGTCCCTTTAACATTTCATATAATAAGGGTTTGGTGACAATGAACTCCTTTAACTACCTTATCTGGGAAGCACTTTCTCTGCCCTTCCATTCTAAATGATAGCTTTGCTGGATGGACTAATCTTTGATGTAGGTCCTTGCCTTTCATGACTTCATATACATCTTTCCAGCCCCTTCTTGCCTACAGGTTTCTTTTGAGAAATCAGCTGATGGTCTGATGGGAACTCCTTCGTAGGTAACTGTCTCCTTTTCTCTTGCTGCTGTTATCTTTAATCTTGGGTAATGTAATGATGATGTGCCTTGGTGTGTGCTTCCTTGGGTCCAACTTCTTTGGGACTCCCTGGCTTCCTGGACTTCCTGGCAGTCTATTTCCTTTGCCAGATTGGGGAAGTTCTCCTTCATTATTTTTTCAAATAAGTTTTCAATGTCATGCTCTTCCTCTTCTCCTTCCGGCACCCCTATGATTCAGGTGTTGGAACGCTTAAAGTTGTCCCAGAAGTTCCTCAGCCTCTCCTCATTTTTTTGAACTCTTGTTTCTTCATTCTGTTCTGGTTGGGTGTTTACTTCTTCTTTTTGTTTAAATCATTGATTTGAGTCCCAATTTCCATGACTAATGAAACAATGATAATTTCATCAAGCCTAATTCTTAGGTGGAAAAGAGGCAGCAAAAATCATGAGGGATCAAAACGGTTGGGATGAATGGTCAACCATGACATGCTTTTGTTGGCAATGTCATTCTGTTTCATGACAGAACGGAAGCTTGGGAACATAAATGCATGGGAACAGTTCTAAATCCAGGCTACAGCAGTTATCTATTGCTGTGTAACAAATTACCACAAAACTTAGCAGCTAAATCAGTGCATACTTATTATCACACAGCCTCGGTGGAACTGGAATCCAGGTACAACTTATATGGGTCCCGTGCTTCCGGATCTCTCACAGGCTATAACGAAAGTGTCAAAGCCGGGGTCTCATTTGCAGCCTTGGCTTAGAAAGGATCCACTTCAAGCTTATGTAGTTGTTCACAGGATCGCATTCCTTGCTGGTTGGTGGCAGAAAGCCACCCTCAGTTTCTTGACATGGAGAGCTCTCAACATGACAACTGACTTCGTCAAAGTATAGGAGCAGAGAAGCCAATAGTGTCCACTGTCAAGAGAAAAGTCACAATTGCTTGTAACCTAATCATGGAAATAACATTCCTTCCATGTTACCATATCCTATGTGTTAGAAGGAGGTCGGTCAAGGGAGAGGGCAATACATGCCATGAATGCCAGGGGGCTTGACTTACGGGGGGACCATCTAAGAGGCCGTCTGCCTTAAAGACTAATCAATGGTTCCCTCTTATCGTGTCTCAGGTCAACATAAAATGTGCTCAAGTTTGAGCACATCCCCATTCTCTGGCAGGACAATGCAAAGATGGAATTACGTTACCTGTTTTTCTTGGCTTTATTTTTTTAAGTAATAGTTAGTATGGTCACAAGCACAGCTGGTGGCAACACAGGATTTTATCACAGATAAGAAATCACATACTATGTCCCTCAATCTCTCCTCATAGGATACAAATGAACAATACAATACAATATGGTAACCACTGTCCTCTAGCACACATGAAGGAACAGGAGGAAATGTACATGGTAATGGGAGGTGAGGCCAACATGGATTCCACTCACCAAATAAAATTCTCGCACACCTGGTGGTTTTTAAAATCAATTAGCAACATAACATCCTCATACGGTTTCAATAAATAATACTGGGCACTAAATACAGACACACACACACACACACACACACACTCGAAAATTAATCTAGTCCCTCTGATAAATATGCTTTAGGAAAAAAAGCTGTCTAGCCTGATAACAACAAAGCCCTGAAAGAACAAAATGAATAGGAATATTTCAGGTAAATTGCTAGAGGCTATATTTTGTTTTCTAAGTAATTGCATTTTTCAAGGATTGATGATAGCCTTATGAAAAACAAGGCGCGATGAGCTCACTTTAAGGAAGATTTCTCTGAAGGATACCTAATCCAGTACAAATATATTTCCAAAACAAAAGACACAGCAGAATGTCTTTTAGCAGCCCTTATTTGAGTGCGTTTCTCAAATGCTGCCTTAGTCTACACTGCGGGGTTAGGGGTCATTACTAACCCGAATGCTTCTTCGACATGAAATCAGAAGATAATTATACTAGAAAATGTGACCACGTTCAATTACTTTTGTTCAAATCTGATCCTCGCCCAACTGAAAAAGAATTTCCTGTTTTGTCCTTATTATTTACATGTCGAAAAGCAAATAATGAAAAGAGAAAGCTGAAAAACTAAGTCATCAGACTCCTCATCTATCTACGGGAAAACGGGCATTCACATAATATCTCAGTCAGCAGGCTCCTCACACCGATTCTCAGGATCGTGTTCCAGACTGTCCACAAGCAATGCCCTTCGTGAAGCAGAAACATCCAATGTGAACGGAGCAACTGAAGCGCAAACCCAACACTTGGTTGTGACAGAGGAGGGATCAGGGTCAGCTCGTGCTGCTAACCAGCATAGGAGAGAACGCAAATTTAATAAACGTAGGCCGAAACGCAACGTGCTCGCTCACTCAAATTACCCAATGTAATCATGAGAGGTTGAAGAGGAGGTCAGAGAGGCCTGGAAGACAGAAGGGGCGACGAGCCAAGAAAGGAGGGCAGTTTTGAGAAGCTGGGAAAGGCAAGAAAATGGATTCTCCCCTTGACCCTTAAAAAAAAAAAAAGGCACCCTCACCAACGCCTTAATTTTAGCCCAGTGAGACGAGTGTTGGACTTTTAACCTTCCTTCTGTAATAATTTGTTACAGCGGCCGCAGGAAACGAAAGCCGGAAGGGTGAAGAGAGCAAGTTAGCACATCTTTCAGGCAGGAAAGGAACAGGCTAATGAGTCTGTTTGTCACTGATGATGAATAGTCAAAAGTCCCGTCTATTATTATATAATTCCCTTCAGATGAGAGAATAGTTTCCATGACCCTTTGGCTCATTTGACAGTTACGACAAGTCCCTTGAAGAGAAGAGAGAAGCAGTACGATGTTGAGTATACTGTCTGCAGATGTGGTGCCTGAAGACATGACATTTAGCCCTGACTTACTCAGGAATCCTTTCTGAAACACATCAGTTATCTCTAAATTAGAGTTACAGATGGAAGCATTTCTTCCTGAATTACTTGAAGCCCAACAACAGTAAGAAGAACAGCAACGTGCCTGGATAAATGATCTGCGCTTGACAAGGCATGGCTTCTCTCTAGATAGGGTGAGGTTTTTAGCTGATAATTAGGTACTATATTAACCATTTGAAAATTTCAGTGCCATGAGCAAAAGAAAATTAAATTAAATCAGAATTAACATATTAGGTCTGTGTCGAGTAAAGACAGATTAGTGCTTTCTCTGGATTCTGTCTTGCTAAGGAGAAGCCGTCCTTCAAAACATCCAACTCTAAAACACGATTGACAGGACGACATTTGCAAGTAAACATGATAACTGAGCTATTTAAGTTCGAACTAATGTGCAACAGAATGTTCTTTTGGTTACAAGGGCAATGTTTTAGGGGGACTACGGGAATGTGTTTGTTATTCAGTTCCACTCAACGCCTACCGTGGAGTCAGGCCTACTATTAGATGCTCAGACTTTAAAACTAATAAGGAACAGTCCTTAACCTTCATGGAACTCAGAGTCCAGAGGAAGGAGATGTGGGTGGGAAACAACTGAAATATAACTAATAATATGCAAAGAAATACAGGCTGCCTTTGAGTCTCGATGAGTCTAAATATGGAAAGTAACCATTTGCCTATGGATGCCGCAATCTGTGAATCACAAAATTTTTAAAAAGGAGGAGGAAATATAGTCAATAATATTATGACAAGTTTGCACGGTGACAGATGATGACTAGACACAGGGTGGGGATCACATTGTAAGGCATATAAGTGTTGAATTACTGTTTCGTATAAATGAAACTAATACAATATAATATTGTATTCCGACTATACTTAAATTCAAATTTTTTAAAATTTTAAATCGATAAGTCCTTAATATTTTCACCACAGGAACCTTCATGAATCTGATGAAAATCATGAACTTTTTTGGGGTCTGGTTGTCATGGATGCTGGAGAGTAAAACAAACAAAAAAACCGTTCTATCAGCATGTAATTCCTTTTGGATAAAAGAGAAGCTCAGTAGGGGGGAGAGGGTAGTAAATACATACACATGGATGCATTTAATTTCAGAATGTTTGTCTGAACTTCTGATTTAGAGTAACCTATATCAACTAAAATATGTAAATTATAAGTCACTGTCACATACGGTAATTAAAATATATATACTAGATAATTATTTTTAGCAAAGTATATATAGAAATTTTACACTAATCATAGAGGAAATGAAAATGCATCCCACAAAGTATGGGAACCCTCCTCTTAGCAAGCAAGACATACTCTCAAAGTTGTAATTTTTGTTTTTAAGAAGTCCGTAAGAATTTCTAATTCCATAATATATCTACTTTTTTAAAATAAAATGTTTTAATATTTACCACTTAAGAAGTACTTAACATAGGCCCTCAAATTTTAAAAAATCCAAGTAAAGTTGATATTCAAATGGATACATACATACATATATACATACATATATATTTTTTTTTTCTTTAAACTCCAGGGCTTTATACCATCCTCGCAAATGACCAGAGAGCTCCGGGGTCAGAGCATCTCAGTTTGAAAAGCAACACAAAGAACTTGTTAGAATGGCCTCTTCATGGAAAGAAGCTTGTACATTAACAAAATTTACAAAATATAATACATTTATATACGGACTGCCTCAGGTATACTGAAAACTATACACATACATGAATGCACATATATTTATGAACTGCTTCATTTTAAGGCTCACATGGTACATACAGAGTTGCCCACACTGAAGAAAAACTAGTCCTATGTAATGAAATAAGAGTCCTTCCCAAGAGCAGGCAAAAGCATGCCTCAGGTTAAAAATAAAGTAATTTTAATTGGATTAAATTTTGAAATTGATTTTATAATTTTAACCTATACATTGAAAATGTAGTAACTAAAAAATTAACACCATTAATATTCTAAGCCACATTTCAAGCACAGTAAATGTTTTTGAAAGCAAAGCATCAGATTTGTCTTTTCTCCATTTGAAAACTGGCCATTTTCTGTACACAGATCTAAACAAAAAGGGCACTTCATAGATTATTACAGAGAAAATAATGCCATTTCCCCCCAACACGACAGAAGTCTACTTGGGAATAAATGGTTGATTTTTCTACATATAGCCAAAAAAGGCTGAATTTCAAATACTTTATTTATTTGCTAATTTTGTCATTATATTGAAAATAAAACATCCAACATATCATTTAAGCTTTCTCTGTTTATGCTGGAAACATAGAAAACCTTAAGAATGAAAACAGGGATAAGTATATAATCATTCAAAAATACTTACGGAATGTCTTTTAGATGAGCCCTGTGTCAGGTCATGAGACCAGTTACAAAATGCATGTGATGTGCAAACAGAGTTCAGGGTTGGATATGAGAAAGAGACGGAAAGGACACTACGCCGGGAGAAGCAATGGCATGCTCGGCACACCTCTGACCGACTCCAAAGCCCCCAAGCATGCCCACCGAGTTCTGAACACCTCAGCACCTAGCAATGGTGGAGTGACTGTCATCAGAATCTGGACTGACGTAGTCGACACTGCATGCTCCCGCGATGCCAGGCACTCTGCCACCGCTTCACGCCTCATGTACCCTTTGCATCAGCACAGTAAGGCGTACACAATGTAAACTACAGAGCTTACATTCACACCCAGCTCCATCCATCCCCACATCATCTGAGCTGAGTCAGCCACCAACTACCCCTAACAAGTGTCTTTTGGACTGCGTTGTTTTCCTTTGCATATATCGAACTGGGCTCTGCAACCAGCTCCAAGTCCAGGACCTCTGGGTGGCATGAGGTCTACTTCTCAGGTCTGGAGAAGAGTTCTCTATGTGTCAGCAACATGTGGCGAAAAGATAAATGATTTTCAACATACCTAAAATACAACAGTCAATAAGAACCCAAGGACAGCAACTTCTACAATTAAAAAAAGAAATAAAACTAATTCAGAAAAGGAAAGACTGAAAAACCCTGCCCAGAGCTCTGTAATCCACATCACACATCACACTTCACTGGACAGAACGGGCCAGGACTCCTGTCCTGGATACGACAGTGAGTTAGCTCTTAATCAGCACGTTAACCACACCAGCTCCGCTCTTCGCTAAGACTCCCCAGACCCTCTGTCTTCCAGAGTCTGGGCTTCCACCCACAGGCGCACCCTCCTTTCCAACTGCCCTCCAGATGCACATCTAACTCTCCAGAACCCCTTCTCAAGATTTGAAAAACAACAGCAATCCATTGTTCACACTAAGGAGGCGTGGCCAGGGGAGGACCGAGGATTGTTTTAGGAGAGACAGTCACAGACTACAATCCACTGGCTTGAGTTTCTTTGGCCATCCGTTCCTTCGGTAACTTAATAAACTCCCGGTCTATCTGATTCCAGACATTCTTTGTTTCTAGGGCCTGCTGTTCACCCTGCTGCAAGCTCCCCCTTGAATGGCCTCTGCTTTGAGGCTCCTAGAAACCACAGCTTTGGGTAAGAAAGCACCACCCGTAGTGCATTCTTGTCCCTCAGACCTTGTCACCTTGCAGGCCCAAATGCTCTAAGGGGAACAATATTGGAGATCTTGAAAGTCAGGCTCATTTTTTTTCTTCTTTCTCTTTTCTTTTCTTTCTTTCTTTCTTTCTTTCTTTCTTTCTTTCTTTCTTTCTTTCTTTCTTTTTCTTTCTTTCTTTCTTTTTTTTTTTTGTCCCATTTCAACTCCTGTTAAACATCCACCTTTGCTTGCTTTCAGAAGAGAATTTGACTTTTTAATCAACCGGCACAGATTTCAGGCCCTAGACAAAGATGATATCTTTTTAAAAAACTAATTATTCTTGTGCCTCTTTTTCTTTTTTTAATAGATCACCTTCAGCTCATTCTGCTCTCTTTCTTCTAGGATTATCACCAAAGGCTTCACATGAAAGCCAGCATACTCCACATCCTGAATTTTTCCTACTATTTGTCTAATACCCTAATACCCTACCCTCGGCAGGCACATCATCAATAATCCAAGGTAGAGCACATGGCCGTTCAAGTGTTTTGCAAACACATAACCAAAATCACCAATGTTTAAAGCCAGAAACAGAGGGCCACTCGCCACCCTTGACTAGCTAAGACTCCAAAAGCAAGGAGCCTTGTTTTTGAAAGAGAAGTTCAATGTAATGATATTCCTTTGAAATGTGATAGATGGAAGCCACGTGGGTACCACCACTCCCTCCTGAATCCCACAGGTGTAAGTAATACCTGAGGAAGCCAGCAGGAGTCAGCCACAAAGATTTTATACCCCTAAACCCCAGGAATTATAGGCACCAGGTATCTCTGAAAATAGAGAACCACAGAGAGCTGACAGGCCGGGTGACTGCTCCTCTCATGCTTCAGCAGAGAACTGGTGGATTACACTGTAGGTAGTGAAAGAGGGGAGCTCTGAGTTCAGGTAAGAACTGTACCCTGACAACCAGGGGTATGTAAACATCTAAAGAGAACTCGGAGCAGCCCCCCAATCCTCCATCCTCAGTAACTCCCAGAACACTCTAGATCTGTGTCTACCTGCCCTGAGAATGGACAACTCAAGAGAAAAAGACATACACATCCCAAAAGTTAAAAATACCCCCCAAACATGGCTCATCGGTCATGTTAAAAGTTTCCAATAAGCCTTTCAGTTCTCGCCCCTCAAAAGCAATTCCAGCCAAAGGCCACCAAACAGCTGAGATTTCGTCTAGGAAAACTGAGGTCCAAAGTGATCAGAATAAAAGAGGAGCCTAGAGGCTGCCAAGATAATGGAGAATAAATCTTTGAAATTCTATATAAATATCTTTAGAGAGAGTGAAAGGAGTATCACATCTATAAAACAGAAAAAGGAGGTTATAAAAATATCTGGAAACAAGCGTTCTGCTGGCGTGACATTCCACAACCAAAAGGAGTTCTTAAAAATTAAAACTGGATAGCACAATTTTGAAAAATCACTTGAAGGGTTAGAAGACAAAGTTGAGGAAACCTTCCAGAAAATAAATCCAGAAGTTGGAAAACAGGGAGAAGTTATAAGGAAATGAGGTAACCAACCCAGGAACTCCGACTTCCAAAGAAAGTTACGCCAGAGAGACAGAAGAAAATGGAGAGGATGAAAGCAACAACAAAGAAGTTTATTTTTATCGGTCCAGACACTAGAAGACGAATTACCAAAATGAGAGAACTCATAAGTGGCCAGCTGTTATAAGAGGATGAAAACATACCTGCCCCAGTGCACACAATGAATGTACAGCATCCAATGTATCATCTAAGGCGCGTCATGAATGCCAGAACCCTGGGAACTCTAAAGCACCAAGTGGGGAGACTCAGGTGGGTTCGCAACACGGGATCAAAAATAAGAATGTCCTCAGATATCTCCATATCAACACTGGAAACTAGAAATAATAAAAATATGTTTTTCAAGGCGTAATCAATTGTAAGAGTAAAAGAACATTTTATACCCCATGCTCTCTTTTTGGGGGTGATACTAGAGAATGTATTCTAAGTAAACCTAGAAAAATCTAGAAAACAAAGGATTTGAGGTAAGTGGTAGGTCATGTGGATTTCTGGCACAATGGGGGAAACTCTGGAATAAAGCTCAAAGCAAAATCCAGAAGAAATTTTTTCAAGAGAAAAATAAAACAGACCAATTATTTCATGGGTTTGGCTATACTGAGAAGAGATTCATACTTCTGTCAGAGTTGCAAATAAAGTAGTGACTGATCACAGAAAGCTGACTGAATGAGAAAGGAGACAATTATTAATTTCGAGAAGAACAAAAGGTTATGTAATGGCACTATGCTTCTATACGTCTAGGCTGACTTGTAATAGCTTTTATAATATTACCATCCCAAAGATGGACTCAATATTACAATAATAAAATAACTTCAGGTGTCTGTATATGTACATCCAGGATGGGACTATAAGGCTAAAATCTTGTCCTTCTTCTATACGAGTATATTAATTTGATATGGGTATGTGAAATAAAACTATATATCTATATATCTATATAGATATGTATATATAGATATATATCGATATGTATATATAGATATATATCTATATATACATATATCGTTCTGCCCCTGGTTCCTGGCAGAATGCCTAAAACACTTGTAATTTCGTCAGTGCTAAGAGCACTAAGAGCATCTTTTCTTCTAATATTTGGTCTCCGACCTCAGTTCCCGAGACAGGGCTCCTAAATCCCCTGCAGTTTTCTGGGTGTTAGGACCGTCTTGCTCTAATGAGCTTTAGGATGGGGGGTGGTCACCAAAAAGACCAAGCCGTAATCAAAAGCTTGGAACCTCCCACACCACCCCTACTGTCCCAGCCAGGACAGAGCGCCCGGAGCTTCTGTTAATAACGGGTCATGCTTACGTGGGAAGCTCCGGTACCAGGGACCCTGCCGGCTTCTGTCCCCGTGGAGTCGGGGTGTGTCCTTACCCTCGAAGTACATGGATGTACATGTTCATCAACCCAGAAGCTCTCTAAGCTGCGTACTTTTGTGATTTTGATGGAGACGGGACCGCGAGCCCCCCGCCTTGGATTTCACTGTTTTCTGGGAAACTTACACTTGCCATCTTCTTCTACAATAAAGGATGTGATTTAAACACACACACACACACACACACACACACACAACACACCCAGATGAATAGCCAGAGCAGGAGATACACAGAGGCGGAGCATCTTTTCTTACTTGGCTACTCGGGCTACCATGACAACCACCACACGCTGGGGCCCTTAAACAACACAAATTTATTTCCTCACAATTTTGGAGGCTACAAGTCCAAGATCAAGGTGTCAGCCTCTCTCCTTAGCTAGTAAATGGCTGCCTTCTCCCAGCATCTTCATATGATCTTCCCTCATGAAAGTTCATGTCCTAATCTTCTCTTCTTACGAAGACATCAGTCAGATTGAATTAGGGCCCACCCTAATGGCTTCATTGTAACTTAATTACCCCTTTAAAGGCTCTATCTCTGAATAGAGCCACATTCTGAGGTCCTGGGGGTTAGGGCTTCAATATATGAATTTTGAGAGAACATAATTTAAATACAGTCAGAACAAAGCATTTTAATATAAAAATAATGATGGGAATGTGAACAATAACCAAATGTATATCATTACCAGTTAGTCAAAACTTTCAGCTAATACCAGATGCTTGGGGATGCAATAATTTACGATCTTTAAAACATAAATAACTAAGGAAATGATGATAAACTAACCAGAACTCACAGTGTTTTAAAATGTCAAACACTTAGGTTTATTACTTTCCGGACACCAATAATCTAAAAAAAGGCCAGGTCTATGAGACACCATGAGCCTAAAGAGAAGAAGCTATTCTACCACTCACACACACACAGAGAAAGTTTTTCTTTGTTTTCTATACATTTTTTTGAAAAAAAAAGTGACTAATGTAAGCCATTAACATTCTATCAAAGAGGACCTATCAGAGAGGCTGGGGAAGATAAATCTACAGAGGAATACGGCACAAATGCCTGTCTGACTTATGAAAATGTGCTCCACGGGCAGCAGTCTAGCCAACCGGGGCATGCGTTCCAGCCGAGCCCCCCCCTTCATAGATGCCTTATTCCAGAAGTTAGAATCACCATGGAAACATTCGCCCCTGCTATGGCTAAAAGAGAGCCCTATTTTGATTCTGAGCTCAGCCATCATACATGTAGTTGTGGTCTTAAATATTAGCCTATGACCCAAAATAAGTACCAGCAGCGTGCCGGCATTCTTCCTTCCTTTCCTCAATTAGACGTTGTCAAATAAATGTTTACCTAGGTGCTCCTGATAGAACATATAAGCGGGCACCACAAAGTCAGTGCGAATTTTAAATATTAAGCAATTCTCTGTACAAACTGTGAAGTGCCTTCGATTTTGTTTCCTAGCAATCCCTTAAGTCACAGTGGTATTCTCCAAATTCTCATAAATCAAGCAGTTCTTTCTCCGATGAGACGTCCAGAGAGGGCCGCTCATGCTTCGGAAAAACTAACATCAGTAGAAAGCAAGACAGAACCAGGAACCACAGAAGCCAGGAAAACATTTCGAACGGCGCCACACATGAGCTAACTTCTTGGGGGGAAGAAGCATGTATCTCGACTTTGTCAGGCTCCACAAAGACTGTCAAGAGGCAAATTAAACAGATTGTTGGAGTTTTATAGATGATGAAATGAAATGAAAAAGGTGAAGAGACTTCCTCAAGGTCACTGCTTGGTTGGTAGTCAAACCAGGGCTAGAACTGAGACCCAAAATTTACAAGACCGACAAGAGCCCTATTTACTCAGACTGTCAGTGTCTTTATGTATGGTCCAAAACTGTCATGTATCTTTGCGTGTAACAAAATTCAAGACTATGATATAAAATTTTGGGGAAAGGAACCTGAAACACGAAAGAAAGTAACAAATATATCAAATATCTTTAAAATGATGGATCTTCATAAACAGAGTAAACTGGATGATATTCAATATTATTACTTGAATACAGTTTCGTCTTGTCTGTGGTTCACTTAGTATGCATGGTTCCCTCCAAGTTCATTATCAGGACAGAATTTTAAGCCACTGATCTCTTCTTAGATCTCTTCTTTCTTACAATCTCTTCCAACTAAATTGAGTACTTTAAAAATACAGCTTTGTGTATATATTACCATATCTTAAGATGTATAATGAAAACAGGAAGAAAAAGATTTTAACATACAAACCCACTTCTTACTAACATTACAGTTTTTCAATTTAAATAAATTTCACAATGTCTTTGAAACATTCTCAACCAATTTAAATGAGCAAATTTAGCCCCTCAGAAAAATAACCCTCACTTCTGCCTCCATTTCCATAGTCTCAACAGTTAATATTAAATGTTTAAGATTATGTAAAAATATTTCCTTACTTCAGAAAATTCTGGAGTATCATTTACAGAAATTGCATTTGTAAAGTGGTATTTATCAAAAATACTTCTTAAAGTCTAGCATTAAATAGTTAAACACAACCTGTCCTTTTATTTATAAAGTCAGCCCTCTCACTGATGTATTGAAAGGCACCGAAAGCACAGGTCTTTTTATTCAATGTCTGAGAATGTGACTGTACACACCATTATTTTACTAGTGAATAAGTGGTAGATGGAAATGTTCTCTGTATAATTAAAATCTAAAGCTCTGGGATTTAAATAAATTATCAGTCCCAAAATAATATGCCCAAGCTATACACAGTAATAAAATTTTAAAAATGTATTAGTTTCCTAGGGCTGCTGAAACAAAGTACCGCAAAGTAGGTAACTTAAAAACAGAAATATATTGTCTCACAGTTCCAGATTCTCGAAAAGGAACAGAAATGGTCCCAGCCGTTCCTTGGCTGGTAGATGTTATCCCCTCATGTCTTCATGTTGTCTTCCCTCCATACGTGTTTTTGTGTCCAAATGTCCCCTTTCTGGAAGCACACAGTCCCTGCTAGATTAGGGCCCACCTTAATGACATCATCGTAACCTGACTGTCTGCAAAAACCTTATTTCCAAGTACGGTCACATTTACAGGTACTGAGTGTTAGGACTTCAATACCTCTTTCTTTTGAGGGAGGGGTTGGTGGGGGCAACATTTCAACCCGTGACAGGTACTAACTACGTAGCCTGAAATCCTGCATCATGGGCAATCACTTCCCTCAGAATTCTTTAATTTCAGAAAGTTACGGAAAAGGCCATTTTATGTCCCTAGCTTCAATATATTTATAAGGCCTCCAATCCTATCGGTGAAGCTGTTAGCCACACAATAAAGCTTTTGAAGATGTCTAAAGTAGGAGTTTCTGCAACTACTGGCAGCCTATTCACGCCAGACAGCTGCCTCGGCTAGTTTTCTCGTGGAGTCTAGCTTTTCTGCCCTCTGCGCTGCAAGCCTTTGTGGGCCAGCCTATGGGCACGGAGGGTTGCGAAGGCATCCTTCGGTTTCCCAGTGTGGTTCACTTAAAGGAGACCTGTCGCCTCGTATCATTTGTGCAAAGAGGTAAGTTATAAAAGAAAAAGCAGCCCAATTTAAATCCACACGGTATTCATATGGCAAATATTTATTGAGTTCTTTTTATGCTGGGCATTGCTCTTGGCACTGAATGAAATGGACAAAAATCTCTGCCCTGCCCTGGCTGGTGTGGCTCAGTGGATTGAGCGCCAGCCTGCGAACCAAAGGGTCACGGGTCTGATTCCCAGTCAGGGCACGTGCCTCAGATGCAGCCCAGGTCCCCGGCAGGGGGCGTGCGAGAAGCAACCACACATTAATGTTTCCCTCCCTCCCTTCCTCCCTCCCTTCCCCTGTCTCTAAAAGTAAATAAATAAAATCTTTAACAACAACAACAACAACAAAAATCCCTGCCCTTATGAAGCTTATATTCTACTGTAGGGAGGGAATGAAAAATAAGCAAAATAAGATGTGAAATAGAGAGTACGTTAGGTGGTTATAAATGCTATTCAAAATAAAGAAGGAAAACAGAAAGTGCCAGAAGGCGGCAGACAGCAACTTTAAATGGGTTCCTCAGAGAAGAGGATGCGGGGTCGAGGCGGGAAGGAGGTACGGCAGCCGGTCCCCCTGGAGGCAGGACTGTGAAGGGCAAAGGCCCCAAGAGAGTCTGGGCGCCAGGAACAGCCAGAAAGTCAGAGGGAAGGGGCCACTGGCAGGCTCAGTCGGGGTTAAAGAGCATTTTTTCCCCTTAGTATCCTATCGCAGTAAATAAGAAAGCCAAAGAAGACAACCCTATGTTTCTTCTTCCTTAGGTTGAACTGACTGCACAGAGTCAAAAAAGGCCACTGATTATTCATCATAACCAGGAAGAGATGAAGAGGAGTAGGTATGGAGGGACAATGGCTTGGACCAAGGAAATAATTCTTGCTGCATCCCTCAGCCCTCAGAAAGCATTAAAAACCCACATTACAATATCTGAAGGTCTGAGGCAAACGCTGGCCTCAGCTGGACCAACGTCAGTGCCCCGCTGACCTGCCGGGATGGGCCTTGGCACAGAGGACGCAGGCTCACCAAAGCACCGAAGGCTTTAGACGACAGATGGACCCGACACCCCGCTCGCTACAGGAAATCGGGGGCCCAGCATCGCTGCTCCTCCCTGGCTCTTGGATGCTTCCCGAAACCCTCCAACCAGCTGCTGGGCTGAGCTGGCGGCTACTGACAGCATGAAAAGCAGCTAAAATGCCATCCTGACCAAAAATGAATAGGACATTTTAATGTCATGAAAAATTAAACTGGGAATCAACATGGTGGTGACTCTCAACCCAACCTCGAAGACAACAAGGCCCATTTTCAACCTTCTGTATTTCTTTGTCAGCTTGCCATGCACACGTATGTCTCAGGGCAGTCTATTTCTATAGCCACACCGCTATGCGCAATTGTGAAGAGTAAAACTTATCAGAACTGAATGTTCTCACATCTGAATGAAAACTTCAGGGTAGAAGACAATATAGCACGAGGCTCTGTGGAGGTCTGGAATCTCTTCCCCCCATAGTTCAACTTGGGGTCAAGAAACACATTCAAACATACTTGGAGCTGTAAATGAGAAGTAAACAATTTCAGATTCTGAAGGGAGAAAAATGTAAGACAAGCATCTTGCAAAGAAAACTGTGAGTAAAAGATCCAAGTGCTCATTAGACATAAGAATGCTTTTTAAGGGCAAAAGGAGAGTTCCACATGAGGCTGCATGTTACGTCCCCAATACGCAACACCAGCACACTGTGCGACAGAGTTCCCCGGTCAGTTTTCTTTTCAAGGAGTCATCTGAGGAGTGAAACGCCACTGCCATCGAAGCACAGAAAACCTCATCAGAGGCCAAGACCACAGGCTCCTAGTTGATATCCTGGGAGAACAGGGGGAAGCAACCTCGGGGGTTAGCAATCTTGCCATTCCAGGGTTCAGAGAGCTCTAGCGTTGGGCGATCTTCTGACTCCTGGCGAAGAGCTAGAGAGAGACTGGTCTCAAGCGTTACATACCCAAATGCTGAAATGCCCCTGTAAAAGACATGACGAGTTTAGAGCTATTGGTTCTGGTGTTGCCATTGTAATGCTGGGCCTAAGCATAGACTTTGAATTGAGTGGGGCTCAACGACAGAAACCCAGTTAAAAGCTAAGGACAAGGAGCAAGTGATACGTAGCTGCTGGGAATGGAAAATGGCACAAGAGCTTTGGGAAACAGTCTGGCGGTTTCTCAAGAGGTGAGATATAGAGTTACCATGTGACTCAGCAATCCCCTTCCTGTGTATATACCCAGGAGTAATAAAACACAGACCCATGCAGAAACTTGTACATAATGTATATGGCGACACAACTCATAACAGTCAAAACATGGAAACAACCCAAAGGCCCACCCACTGATGAATGGATAAATAAACTGTGGTATCTTCATGCAGAGGAATATTATTTGGCATTAAATGAAGTATCACCCTGTCCGGTGTG
Source organism: Mormoops blainvillei (assembly GCA_004026545.1). Lineage (NCBI taxonomy): Eukaryota > Metazoa > Chordata > Mammalia > Chiroptera > Mormoopidae > Mormoops > Mormoops blainvillei. Next base: position 79,433 of record PVJD01005842.1, on the reverse strand, counting down.
ACTCAGTTGGTTGAGTGCCATCCCACAAAGCGAAAGGTCACCAAGTCGATTCTAGGTCAGGGCACACGCCTGGGTTGTGAGTTCAGTCCTAGGCTAGGGCGTGTACAAGAGGCGACCAATCGATGTTTCTCTCCCTCTCCACTCTCCCTTCCCCTCTCCCTAAAAATACATAAAAATCTTTAATAAAAAAATCACTGTCTGCTGCAACATGGCTGAACCTTGAAAACACTAATAAATTTGAAAAACCAGTTACAAAAAATTACCTATTTTTTAAATTTTATTTATATAAAATGTCCAGAATTGGCAAATCCATAGACACAAAGTAGATTGGTGGTTGCCCGGTCGGTGCTGGGGGAGGTTGGAGGGAAATGGGCATTGACCTCCAAGGGGCACAGGATTTCTTTTTGGACTGATGAAAATGTTCTAAAATCAACTGTGGCAATGGTTGTACAACTCTGTGAACAGACTCAAAACCACTGAACCGTATACTTTAAACAGATGAAATGTATGGCATGTGAATTCTATCTCAATTAAGCTCTTTCTTTCAAAAGCTAAGGACAGATATTAAGCCAGAATTAACACTTTTCTTTGTGACTATCTATATGCCAAAAGTTGTTTTTCTGTGAATGTCATCATTAGAGTTTGGACTTAACAGGTAACCAATAGCTAAAGAGTGATTTTTTTTAAAATTTAAGAGTGCCCTGTCCATTTTCTTTTCATATTGCTTTATATATCATATAGAAAGGTGGGGAAAAAGAGAAGGGGGGAGGCATGTTTGTTCCTATGAGGAGAAGCCAGAAGCCAGAAAAGTAGCATCTGCTCCTGTTGGCTGTGTCTAAAATGAATCTCTCATTTAGCTTTCGGCTAAAATTATCATAATTGAAATAAAAGTAACAAACTGGATGTGGCTTGCAATTTTCTCATCATTAAGAAGAAAAAAGGACAAGTGGTAACACCAGAATAGTGGGCTTCTTCCCTGAAGGGGAGCCTTCTGGTCTTGGATGCATGAAGACCTTCTCCATTGAGAGAACTACACTTCTTCCCAGAGCCTGTAACTCCATGATAAATAAATTGTATTTGGAGCAAATCCAAGGAGGCAATGGAGCTGAGTACCTTGGAAAATCTTGGGACTTGGGGGAATTATGGTTTTATTTCTTTATTTGACTATGCTTTTTAAATTCTTTCTCAAAGAGAGACTATCACATGTTAGAAATTATACTCGAAAACCTACACATACTACACACACCCGCACAGGTGTATGTTGTATGTTGTATGTGTGTATATATGTTATATATGTGTGTATGTAACCTTAGACGAATAGTGGTACACAAGTACTGATTTAAGAAAACAAAACAGCACTCATCACAAATATGAGCTCCAAATATGTGTTCCATACAAACTGTAAATATTAACACAATAATGATAATTTTAAAAATACAACCAGAAGTGAGCATTCCAGGGTTCTGGAAAAAAGCCAAGTGCTGAAGTATGTCTGGCTGCCTGCACAATAGTGTCAACTCTTGTTTTACTTACAAAAGGGAAAAGGGAACATGGTCTTATTATAAAGAAAACCCACTGACTTCATACGCAACTTGAAAACAGTCGCATTTCCCCTGGGCATGTTTCTACCTACTCGAAGGGCTCGTAAGCTCGCTCTTGAAAATGCAGAGGAATAAAAATACCCTCGGCTGAGAGATAGTCCATCTGTGAAAATACATATAATTGTATGATTAACACAAACAGTCCTTCATAAACAAAGTGGCGTTTTCATTTGTTATAGTGGGTGACAGAAGAATCAAGTAAAAAGAAAAAAATGAATGCATACAAATAGGGAAATTACACTCTGTATTACATAAAGCTCTAATTTCATCATGTGCTTTGACATATTGTGTGTAGAAAGATTTGTTGGATTTTATTTTTCATTTTTAATTTCTGAAAGAGGGGTCTATCTAAAAACCTAAATATAAATGGTGGTGGTTATTGTTCTGAATGTAAATAAAGTGTTTAAAAGCATATTTTTGCACTTCAAGCACTAGATCCCTAGCTATCAGGTTAAATAATGTGTTATGTTTATTCTTGTTTATTCTGCAACTATTAATAATAATTGACTATATTTAAACTTTTTTATTTCCACAGAAGTGATAATGGTCTCTTTCCATTTCTTTGCAATGGCTTGGATCATAACCAACCAATATCAGTTGTCAAGATCTTAAAGAAATATGCCGGAACCTCCCAAGAACAATTAATCTAAATCTTTTGTGCAGACTGGGTGTAGTATGATATGAGTCACTGACTTTCTCCTCCACAGTTGATATACTCAGCAAGAAGAAAGGCTTTTTGTTTAGTAGCAATTGTACTTTATTTTTTCCCAAGGTCAAATACATTTAGATAAGATTTGTTCATCCAAAGATAGATCTAATGCCAGACTTTGGAAAGTTAAGAGTCTCTGATACTTTCTGCTTTGTGGATATTTGTTTATTATTGGTGCATTCATTTTATTTTCATTTTGTTGTCTAATTTATGTATTTACTATACTTTGAAATATAGCATATACACAAAAGAGCATATGGAAAGTGTATAACTGTAATTATATAGTTTAAAGAAAAGTAATAAAATGAAATAGTTGCATCTGACCCTCAGACCAATAAGTAGAACATTCCCATGTATCCCGAAATTATTTTTATTACTGTCACATGTAACTAAAAAGTTATTATCTGGTTTTATCTGTTTTTATACTTTATTTAAATGGACCAATACCTAATTATATCATGCTCTGAGACTTGTTTCTCTCATTCCACACTACGTTTTTGAAATTCATCCATACTGACAAGTACAGCGATTGTTTGTGGTGTTGGTTTATTTTTCACACAAAGTCCCCCCTCCAAAGACAAACATACTGATTTGTCTCTTCAGAACAGAATAAGCATTAGATGAATGGGCACAGCAATGCTGAGTAACGTGACTTCAAAGACATGAAGTATGTAGTTCTCCATTTCTTTCTTCCACTTTCTCTGCACCCTCCCTTCACATCCCCTCTCCCCCCAAAAAGTTATTCCTTTTAGAGATATTCCAGTGTTTCTCGTCTTGGAATGCTAAGAACAAAAAAGGTGCAGCCCTAGGATTCAGAATAGGGGTGGAGCCAGCTGAGAAAATGCTAAATTTTTGCTGTATGGGTCTTGGTCCTGCTGAATCGTGCCACCAGAAATGGCTAGCAACAGCTGCAGCTTGCCACCTGGGCTCCCACTCCCTAGTGACCACAGTGCTAACGGGGAGCCTGCATGAAAGCATGAAGCGAGCCTTGAGCCACTGGGAAAAGGCCTGTTCAGGTCAGCGCAGAAGTGAATGAAATCCTAACCTCTTAAGAGTTGCCCCAGAGATTCGGGTTTAGGAAAATACCCCACAGTGTGGATCTGCTAAAATGAGTGAGGAATTTTTCTAATACTAAGCATTAGAAATAATGAAAATTTCAGGGCATAAGGAGAAAAGTAGGGGTGAAGAGAGAAGCTAGGAATTTGATATAAGGCTGGAGCAACATTTGGGGTAAAGATATTCAGGTAAATTATTCCTGATGATGGAATAGATGAGTAATTTTTTAAAGAAAATGCGTGGAAAATAAAGTTAAATTTCCTTGCATTCTTGGACACAGATCTCCCCAATATCTTAGTGAAGTGTAATATAGATAATCACCACCTTATATGAGTGAGTTTCCTTGTGGAAATTAAGAGAATGAATTCCAAATTGAATTAATGTAGAGAGGACAGAACAGCAAGCAGGACATGAACTATGACCCATCAACAGCCAAACCGATGAAAACAGGGGATTGGACATAGCAGTGAACTTGAGAATCACCCCTCCACTCCAGGCTATACATGTGCTCAGTGGGCAATGGTGGTTCAAGTCAATTTTGTCTGCAATTAAAGGGACAAGGAGACTCCAGCTGACATCTGGGTGGGGTAGAACAACAATATTTTAACTTCTTTTCTGTTTCTATCTGAGACATCATGAAATTAGAACAAGGCAAGATTATGAAACACCAAGTACTATTTCTGTGACATAAGGTAAGAAAGCAATAGAAGTTCACGGAATACATCCGTGAGGAGGAGAATATTTGAAACCATCAGGCAGGGTGTAAAATTTTTATCAGACTTGGGAAGAATCTATGACATTTAGGAAGATGGGCAAAAAGAGGTAAGATATTGTTGGGGAAGAGTGGATAAGAATTCCGTGAGATAAGATATATAAATGAAAATTGACTATGACCGAATGAAATCAGTGCTCAGTGAAGGTATAAGTAATATGGGAATCCAGAGGAATGGAGGATTAATTTTGTTGGACAGAAGGGCTCTCTAAAGAGGTAGCTTTAGTGCCTTTAAGAAAGATAAAAATTGAAATGGGCAGACAAAGGAGGAGAATTTCTGTTTCTCACAGGATAGCAGATAAAATAAACTTTCTAATGTTGGATAAAATTCTTTTTAAAAAGAAAATCATTCTAGTGCATGGCTGAGCTTTAAAGGCAATAAGCAACAGAAATCCTAAGAAGATAATAGAAAGCAAGAACGAGAATCCAAGGTGTTACGCATGCCCTCAATCCAGCCACAACCGTACCCTACCCCAGCTTCGTAAAGATGGAAATTGGAAAATATTGCATGTCAAAACCTGAGGAGTCCAACTAAGTCATTACTCAGAAAAAAATTTCACAACCTGAAATGTCTGTATGGGGGGGCGGGGCGGAAAGCTAAATATTACTGGGCTAAGTATCCATTTTAAGAAGTTGGAAGCTTAACAGAAAAAAATCCAGAGGAACTGAAAGGCGAGGTTGCGGCAGAGTGTGCGGCACCGCCGCGAGGCGCTGAGCAGCTCTACCTCACTCTCCAGCTAAGGCTCTGTGCTTGTCAGGGAGGGACAGGTGTCGCAGCAGTTAGGGATCTTTGTAGATAACAAAAAAAAACACCCTCAAAGCAGATTAAAAAAGCAAACAAACTGATGAAAATGAAAAAGCTAACAGAGATTTGTTTAGGGGCACAAACAATGCCGCGGAAGCCACTCCCCCTCTGCCTTAAAGCCCGCCCTCTTCCGCACTAGTTTTATTCTCAAGTTCTTTGTGGCTAGATGGTTGCCAGGAGCTACAGACCCACATCTTCCCTGGATTTTTACAGCCTCAGAAAAACCTCCTTGTAGCTCATGCATCATCTCAGAATCAATTACTCTGGACAGGACACTGCACCATGTCCTTTTTGGACAGAACTGCATCGTGTGCACCTCTAATACATGGGCCTTAAATATAATATATGTGCAAAAGAGAGAGCGTAGTTTCTCCAAGGAGGGCCAGTTTACTTTTAACAAAACGAGGCACAGGTGCCTTCCAGCCAAAAATGAACAACCATTTCAACCCTGTTTTCCTGTGACAACTCTAGTGGCAGTATCGAAGGATGAGGGAAGTGCTGGCCTCTTTCTGTTGACCAACTCCATCTCCTATCTTACCCACTTAAAACCTTTATTAAGTGTCCTCCCAAATGCCCACGTTTAAATTGCATGTGTTTTCATGATTTGAGAGAGATGTGCGTGTCATGCCATTCCACAGTTACAGAGGCCATGGCAGCTGAAATAACAGGCCAGAAACTAAAGAGCACGTAGGTATTGATATTACCAAGGTTCTTTTTTTTTTAAAGATTTTATTTATCTGTTTTTAGAGAGAGGGAAAGGGAGGGAGAAACAGATGGAGGGGCACATCAGTTGCCTCTCATACATGCTCCAACCAGGGATCAAACCCGTAACTCAGGCGGCCTTTCGTTTGGCGGAACGGCACCCAACCAATTGAGCCACAATGGTCAGGGCCCAAGGTTCTTTACTAAGCCTCACAAAGCTACCTTCCCTGGCAATCCGCTAACAATGAATTGGCATTAAATACTCGGATTCCTTTCATAAATATGGTACGTAAGATGGTGGTATTGGACAACTTAATGTCACACATAAAAACTAGTTCTCGGATTCACTCGTTAGGGTATTTTTTGTTTATTTATCCTCTTGGCTTCGTCAGAGTTATCTGGACCTGAGGTAAAACACTTCTGCATTTCCACTTATAAATCTGACTACATGATTTAGAGGGGGCTTTTTTTTTCTTTTTTTTTTTTTTTGGTGGAGGGTAGTTTTAGGGAACCACTCAATTCATACTGGGAAGTGCCTGTGTAGCACAAAGAACATAAGAATTGCTGGGAACCCTCTAGCTTCCAGCAAAACAAAAACATATTTATATGTGAACCATAGCTAAATAATATGAAGGGTGAGCCTCTAAGAGAAAAAGAGAGGAAGAACTCAAAAAAGTGTCCCAGGCAACACTGAAGGATGTAGAGGGTGTGGAATATGGGTACGTGGGTGTGGGTGTGTGTGCACGTACACTGCGTATGTGTGGGGGGGTAGGAGAGAAAGACAGCGCAAAACTCCCTTCATTGTCTGTGCTAATTGTTTAGACAACATGAGCACATCCCACTTCGTTCATCACTGGCTGATGGATGTAGCATGTTTTCTCTTGCTCATCTCTATTCTGAATCCTTCCAAATTCCTATCTGTACCCACCATGTTGAGATATCACTTCAGCTGCAAACCTAGGGCTGTTAAGCAAAGGACTGATTCACTGACAATAGCGGCATAATGTCCTCACGACATAATGACAAACAAAATTTTGTTTCGATGGTGTTTAAATTATTCTAATGTCTCTGAAGAAGATTGCTCTCTGCTGGATGCACGTATATTTATGTGTATGCGTGTGTGTTTGTGCTTGTATTTAAGTGTTGGGAGCAAGATAATCAGCCTGACAACATGCAAAGATCTTCAAAGAGAAAGACCTTCTGAGCACTAGTCACCCGTGAGTGTGTGTGTGTGTTATCCACGGCGGAGAACAAACGTAGCTTTACCACTGTGGGCACAGGAAAGACTTTATGATTATTTATTTACTGCTGTATTAGTTTTCCATACGAACAACCATAAACATACTTTGGACCTACCCTGTGTGTGTATGAGAAGAGGCTCCCAAAGAACAGAAATGGATGTCTCACAGTTCCAGGGGCCGGAAGTCCGAGCTCAGAGCACCAGCGCAGGCGGGTTCCGACGGCAGCACCCCTTCAGGCTACAGGTCGCTTACCCACTATGTGCTTAAAGGGCAGGAGGGATGTATTTTTTAACACAGATTTAAAGAGAAGACTTGAACATGCAGATTTTAATAACCAAAAGAAAAAAATAAAATCTTATAAGATCTGCCACCCAGGAACAATCACTGCAGGTAATGCGAGGACGGCTTCCTCTTTATTCTATACACTTAGAAACGTTTTACTTATGTGAAGCACACCTAATTAAAGATAATATACAAACTCTACCTCAGTTTGTAACCTACTTTCCCACTTGCTACTTTTAGCTATTGATTTTCTCCAATAATATTTCTCTCCAATAAAGTTTCATTTTACAGTTTAAAATAGGGGCATTAATGTGTTTTTAAAACAGTGAATGCAGCACTGAATAGGAACATATGTTCTTATTTCATTTTTTATCAAAGTATGACCCAAATGATAAATCAGAGATAGAACCTGTGATAACTGACAAAAATCTGGACTTTGCACCAAAACAGTTACTCTTTAATTCAGTCACTTTTAACCTTGTTTAAGTCACAGACCTCTTTGAGAATCCAATAAAAGCTTTGATCTTCTTTCCAGAAAAATGCACGTACATGTAACATTTTGCAAACTATTTCAAAAAGTCTGTATTTACATTAAACCCCCCTTTGGGACCCCGGTGGACTATAAAGCTTGATCCAAGTCTCCTGGTACATGTAAAAAATGTCCTGCTAAATAAACGAATCTTACTGAGAACAGGAATTCAATGAAACACTAATAAGCAAGTTAGCACCAGTCTCTTAAAATGTTACCTTTACATTTCTATCGCAGTTAAAAAGGAAGCCTCCAGTCATTTTGATCACCATCAACGTGGACTGGCATCTCCCAATCAGACAGTAGCTGTTGAGCACCGTCTATGTGCCAGGCTCAGCATGGGACCACGCGGTTGCTGAAATAAATGGCTCCTCCCTCAAAAAGGGATGAGTCAGTGAGAAAAACAAATCCGAAAAGCCAGAATGTGGTAACTGCTGAGTTAAAGGAGATCCAAGTCCACTGGCATCCCAGTGCATAGCCTAAAACAATGTTAGTATACAATCTGAGGAAAATAAATGCCTGCGAACTGCGCCAAGTATATATATATTTTTTAATTTTTATTGATTTTATAGAGAGAGGGAGGAAGGGGAGGGGGGAGAGAGAGAGAGAGAGAGAGAGAGAGAGAGAGAGAGAGATTAATTTGTTGATCCACTTATTTATGGATTCATTTCTGACCAGGGACTCAACCCAAAACCTTAGTGTATTGGGACAACTGTGCTACCCAGCCAGGACAATAATATCTATTTTTAAAATGCTTTGCCTCTAATGTACCTGACAAAGATATCCTTTCACATCTTGGTTTAATATTTTTTATTCTATGTATATACTCTAAAGGTGCATTCATACCAAGGTGGTGATCCACTTATTTATGCATTTATTGGTTGATTCTTGTAAGTGCTCTGATCGGGGATCGAACCTGCAACATTGGTCTATCAGGACACGTTCTAACCACCTGAGCTACCTGGTGGGGGTAAGTGTATACTGGAGCAGAGAATTCACTTAGAAAATATTTTAAATTGGTTTTTCCACCGTTTGATGACTGTGTAAATATTTTGTACACATATAGGAGAAACATGCCAAATATAATTTCTCTTTCTTTCCCTCTAGACAAAGGTTAATTTTTCTAATCTTCCCAGGAAATTCCTTGATTTCCTACCAGTAAACTCTCTTCAGTCAACATGTGTATGCAATTTCTCTATTGTAACAGACTATATCACGCAAACCGCAAGACAGCAAATTGTCATGGACAGAATCTTCCTTCTCAGAATAGCATGCATATTTATAAAGCTGTGAACTTGAAAAGAACAAGCTTATCTTAACCGAACATGGCTGTTGAGAGGGGTTCTTGCAGGATCCCAGACGTAAGAGTTTACAGGGAGACGGGAGTTAGATTGGAATGGAAAGGGAAACAAAAATGAAAATGGCACTTCAGAAATTACCTTCCCAGAGTTAATATGTCTTGCACTGTCTTTTACATAAGTCTGGCACCTGATGCAATGCCTACTAATTAATTACTGACTAGAACAGAAAACAATGCTGGTTATTTTAAGGAGCTTTACACTAATTTTTAAACTATCTACAACTCAGGGGCCTTATTTTGGATACGGGTTGCCTGTATTTTCTGCTTTCCTAATTTCTCACATCTACATCACTGTCTTGGTATCAGCAATAAATATTTTCTTTCTAATTATAATTATTTGACTAAGAAAAACTGAAATGAATCTCAATTGCTCATCTAGTAGAATAATGAATACCAAATTCAAAGATCATCACAAATGCTTTCAACAAAGCAGTACGTAAAGAATCGACTGTGCCCCTTCTAATATAACTTCTAATGCTGTCAGTTAAGTAAAATGAAAATTATCTAAGGAATCAGTTCCCTAAATATAAGAATAACTGTTTTCTTAAAGATTGAAAAGTATAAAGTATGAGACTAACATTTTAATAAATGCTTTTTCTCATCTTACTGATCATCATATTAAAGTAGTAGTTCAATGTCATTACTTCTTAGCATTAATACCCTCAATTCTTTCATCTTATCTCTTTAAGATAAATTAGTTCTTCATTTCTCAACAACTGATGGAAGTGATGTAAATCCAAAAAGCAGCAATTATGCAAAAACTAAAGTCAAAACAGTTTCTCCCCCCCTCTCTAACAGCTTGTAAGCATAATTAATCAAATCAAGCTTCCCTCTCATCATGAAGAGCTATAATTTCAAACAGAAAATTATAGCATTCTTGCCACAGTACATATAAAGTAAATTAAGAAAATATGTATATAAAGTAGGAGTTTGTTCTGGATGACAAATTTCATTTTATTAAATCCCACTCCATATCACAAATCAATATTCATATTATATATACTGCCCACTGAAGGAGCTATCTTATTAGCAATTTTGAATAATTCAAAATATAATAAATTAAAATATTTCTTATGTCACAATAAATAAATCAAAAGAACAAAATTAATGCATACCTCTTCCTCAGGAGTAATCTCAAATGTATCTAAAGTATGATATTAATAGTATACCTTGGCAGGTTTTTTTTTTACAGACTCAACACATACAAAAGCAAAAAGTAACATTAAAAATAACTGTCTGCAGTGTTCCAAATTAGGATATTACCAACTCCTAGTGAGATATGCCTTTATTCAATTTTTCCAGGAAATAAGATTTAATAATTACTCCCATTGTTTGCAGAAATATGTGGGTTTTGCTCTGTTTTGAAGATTCACTATGTCTATGCATCTAAATAATTGCCCAATATTATGAATGCAGGCAAAACACTGAAATAGCAATTTGCTACCCAAGATATGATATTAGAGAGAGCACTCTCTTTCACTGAAGCATATCCTGAAATCCCTCCTCTTTCTTAAAGCCTCTGTAGACTAATTGAATGTAGAAGACTAACAAATTTCATGGCTTACTACCACCCTTTCCTACATAATTATTCCCCTGGGGGTTAAAAATGCTATTAAATCATCTATTTGATGTATGCATTTTTTATTTTAACATTGATTGAATTGCCTGCATCTTCCTTGGATTTATTTGAATCAATGTTTCCTGTCTACTTTGCACCCAACCCAGGAGCAGCTCAAGATAAGGCGCTTTCAAAAGATGCTTGGTATAAATGATGATGATGAAAATTGCTTGTTAAAGTCAAGATTTCTTATCATCTAGAATCCAGTTTTATCGGGAGGTAAATATATTTTCTCTTAAATGTGAAGAGCTTATTTACTTGGGTTAAACACTGCCGGACAGAAATCCTGGAACACAAAAAAAGCTATCGACTCGCACACGGAAGCAGGAAGGGCTACGCGCGGAGCGAGCACACGGGCTTTCTGGGCGGACGAGCTCACTCGAAGGGAGCAGTCCCTCACCGCCGTCGGCGGGCTCCTTGTGGGGCTCCTGGAAAGGATAAACTCCTCAGTAGGACTTTGGCTCTTGGAGGGACAGTGTTTAACTTACTTTCATGGGGATCTTCAGAAGCAAAAGCAATTTGGACTCATTTTCACAAGGTAATAGTAAACCATGAGCGGGGTAACAATTTATAACAAAGCCAGTAACAAATCAATCTTGAATCAATTAGGTATGGCCAAGGTATATTATGTATATTCTTGTGGAATGTATGTAGATTACAGTACAAATCATGAAAAGTTATTTTTATGTATAACAATCACTAAGGATATTAGGTTACTGCATTAATGATTTACATGGAACTTGGTACTAGAGTCTACAATTACTTATATATTACTTTATGTAAATATAATAACACAAAAGAACTTACATTATTTTCATTTTCATATATATTAGAAATTCCATATGCAATAGGTATATTTATGTGGTAAAATTTCTACAGATCCTAAAGAATAAATTATATAATTCCTGGAAATATAGAGTTGTCTAAAATTTGACAACAATAATGCAAGTTAGAAAACTCTATAAATGATGTATTTTATGTTATTTGTATTTGAAAGTACAGTGCCTGTAAAATATAAAAATTAAAACATTCATGAAGTGTCATAAAAATAAATGTTTTCCAAAGAGATAAATAATGGATTTTTCAGAAATACTTATAAATATATCAGGTAAATATGAATGATAATATTTGACAACTAAACCTACCATAGTCAATGCTGTCCCCATAATTTTTTTCCAAATAAAAAAACCATTAGGTTTTTCATCCATAGCTAGATCCAGATTCACAATGCTCATTATCTACAGATGGGAATTAATTTCAGGGGAATTATTATATACCTCTAATTTCTTGATACATCAACAAATGTGGAAAGAATAAAATATGAAAAATTCAGGGCAGGAAAATCATTAGAAAAACATCCAGTAGTAACACTCGCATAGTTGAGCTTTGAATCCTTCCAACCTGCAGAGTCTCTGCCCTGTCCTTTTCCCGATGCCACCCGTGAGTCCACAGTGCCCTCCAAGGACATCCCCGGGTCCAAAATGGTCAACCTTATACACTCCCACCATCATCATCCCCATTAACTAAGGCAGATCTCCATTATATGGTCACTTGATTAGAACATGCTACTAATGTATAACAATTAAATGCTCCTTAGATCTAATCATGTCTCTGGTGCAAAGAAAGGCATTTTAAATCAAATAAATGTCTAAATGGAAAATTAGAAGAAAATATCTAGAAGGAGGGGAAACTCTAGAGTCCTGTGCTTTTTATTCTAAATGAGAAGGAACTCCACCCACAAAATAATCCACCAAGAAATGTAATTCCTCAATGACTAAATAGTAATGTGAGCATCAATTCAAATGGAACCTGCATTAGGTAGAAAACATAGGCCAAAGTTTCATATATTACAAAGCTGCAGATTAAATTTTTAAGAAAAGTCTTCCTAGTCCTATTCATTAAAATCTCAAGTGAGTCTGATAAAATCTTTCAAAACAAACTGTGAAAAAATCACAGCCAAAATCCATGCAAAGCCCTACTCAATTCTTTCATAAATTTATCATACACTTCACCTTCACATTTTTTTCAAATTTCTACAGACCTGTCACATTTCTGCAGTTCTCAAACAGCTTCCCAGTGCCATACACGAGCTCTGAATCTCCCCTTACCCAGCATCCATTTCTCTCTCCCTTTCGTTTCTTCCTGTTCCTCGTGTCAGAGACTCTATACTCGCCCTTCACTGTGGCCACAGAATGCCTTACGCACTACATGTTTATTATGGAAATGAAGGAAGCATTTCACCTTCAGGTGGAAGGTAGGCTAACCATTTTGCAAAAAAAGCAACAACGGCCCCTTTTCCTTCTCATAAAACTGTGCTGGAAATAACAGTGTGCAGCCTGGAAGGTCAGGAGACAGGAGAGTAAGAGCAGGCCCAAATCTCTTGAAGCACCTCTTGACCTACATCTCTACCAGGGGCGTCCAACTCGTGGCCCATTGGCCACATGGGTCCCAGGATGGCTATGACTGTGGCCCAACACGAAATCATAAATTTACTTAAAACATTAGGAGATTTTTTGGTGATTACGTGTCACAATGTATTTGATGTGTGGCCCAAGACAACTCCTCTTCTTCCAGTGCAGCCCAGAGACGCCAAATCTCTGATTTGGCCCATAGACACCCATCTCTGATGCTTCTATAAAAGCATCGAGTTGGATCTTGCTCTTTTCTAGCCCTGTGAATTTAATATTCATAAAGTCATTACAATAAAGTATAGGACTTCCTGGAATTTTAGGCATCAAAATTTATTTGAAATAATACTAAACTATATTTTAGCAGAATTCATGTATATTTTAAATAATGGAAAGTTCCAACTTAACATTCTAGCATCGAGGTCAGAAAAAAAGCTTTAATTATCGTTGACATATAATATTATATCAACTTCAGGTATACAACCTAGTGATTCAACATTTATACACAAGTAATGACCACGATAAGTCTAGTAATCTATCTGCTACCTTACAAAGGTATTAGGATGTTATTGACTATATTCCCTATGCTATATACATTGTATCCCTGTGATTTATTCTATAGGAATTTGTACCTCCTACTTCCCTTCACCTTATTTGCCCATCCCACTACTTCCCCTCCCCTCTGGCAACCATTAGTTTATTCTCTGTCTCTGAGTCAATTTTCTGTTTTGTTTCGGTAAAGGGACAGATAATGAATATTTTAGACTTTGTTGCTCATGTGGCCTCTGTCACAACGACCCAACTCTACCAGTGTAGCATAAAAATAGCCATAAGTAATATGTACATAAATGGGTATGGTTGCATCTCAACAAAACTTTATTAACAAAATTGTGTAGCAGGCCAGATTATCCATGAGGGCCATAGCGTGCAAACCACTGTTTTAGAACAAAATTACAGAATATAGGATTACAGAGCCTTAGAGCAAGAGCTACCACTATAAATGATGTAGCTTAGCAACATTTTTATAATTAAAGCTGTTCTATAGCAATGACTGTTCTTTGTAAAATATATAAACAACATTTAATGAATGAAGATTTCTAAATAAATAGAGTAGAGAAGAGAGCAAAAGTTACCTCTAATCTCATCACACTGAGATAACCTCTGTCAACATACTGGTTTTATCTTTCTAGTGGCTACATATAAACCTTGTATGTATAAATTTCATGTTTTTTTCATATTATACATGCACACTCTTGCAAAGTAAATACCATATTGCATATGCAATTCTGTGAGCCATTTATCTATTTAACAACTTTCTATAAGCATTTCCTCATATCCTTAAATAATCTACAAGAGTATAATTTTAAAAGGCTACATAATTTTACCATCAGCTGCATAGGACATAAGTGATTTAATCAGTCCCTCGGTATTAGACATTTCCTTCCAGTCACTATGCAATAAGTAACTAGACAATGGAATCTTCCTCTGCATAAATCTCTGTGTGGCAACTTGATTACTTCCCAATGGTGAAGCCTAGAAAGTCAACTGTGAAGTCAAAGGTATGACAAACATTTTTTTTTGACATTATGGCTTTGGATACCTATTGCCAGGTCACCCCGCTGAGCAGATTTATCAACTTACGCCTCCTCCACCATCAGTGCCCATTGCTGTACAATCCTACGATGCTCTTTCTTTCTTACATACTGGCTAATCTAATTAGCTTTAAATGTTATCATATGATAATTGAACATGTATTTCTTCCATTAATGAAAACACAATATTTTTCCTAACTTTGGAAGGTTATTTCTTTTTTCTAAGATGTTATTTATTTAATTTTAGAGAGAGGGCGAGGGAGGGAGGGAGAGAGAGAGGGAGAGAAACATCAATGTGTGGGTACCTCTTGTGCGCCCCCTACTGGGGACCTGGCCCACAACCCAGGCATGTGCCCTGACTAGGAATCTAACCAGCAACCCTTTGGTTCACAGTCCAGCACTCAATCCACTAAGCCACACCAGCCTGGGCATAGAAGATTGTTTCTTATTTTGTGAATTTTAGCTCTCATGTGAAAGACAAGTGGGATACTGAGGTTCAGAGACGTTAAGTACTATCTCGTGGTCACATAGTTAAAGACACGGATCCATGACTAGAACTCAGGCACAGTGGCTTTCCCATTATGCAACACTGTCCCCACATTATGTAATTTAACCCGTACACTTGGATTGGTCTGATAAGACTCTAACCTTGTTTTTAGCTCACCTTAATATTTAGGGTTTATGGGCAAGATACCCATAAATTTTATTTTTCCTATGTTCTTTTCTTTAGTCTAAGTGTTTTAGACCAAGATCTTGTGCAAAAGCAAATTCTATAGTGAGTTGTTTTAGGTTCAGTTTTGTTTGTGTACTGGGGAAGAATTAAACGCCAATATTGTGAATACAAAATATATTTCCAGGGCGGTATGGGCGGCTCTTAGAAATGAGCATCCATCCAGGTCTGGCCACACACTATTTAACACCTCTTATTCAGCGTAATATTTAACAGCACCCTCTTTCGCTCTCAAAATTTTCCCATTAATTAGAGGTATACTTGAAAACTATGGCAAAAAAAAACTTGCACAGAAAAAGCAAGTATCTTTTTCTTCTAGAACACTAGGCTTTAATGACTTCTTTCTGATGGTGCTTCTGGTATTTTTCAACATCTATGCAAAGTGTGGTCAATAGCCTTTCTAAAAAAAAACTCATAAAGTCATTATAGTTTTACTAATAATAAAATTCTTTCAAAGTAATTCAAATGATACATTTTTATCATCAATTAATTTTTAGTTTTGCAGCCTAATAGGGTAAACATGATTATTTTGTGAAAGTATTGAAGTATATATGTATTTTTATATAAAACTACAAAGTAACTTAATAAAAAGACCCCATATAAATAGTCAATAAATATTCATTTTCTCTAAACTTATTTTTTTATGAAAGAAAAACTAATTTCTTCTGATTTAAAATTTCTGCAAATTTTATCTCTGTAGGTAAGACGTTGTATCACAGTTTGGAATATTTTAGTTGTCTGGTCTGAGTTACGTCACTACAAGCTTCCTTCGAAATATCAATGTCACAGTGATTATTTTTTTCCTCAGTGCAAACCTGAGCATGCCACTCTGCTAAATGCATCACGGGCTCTTGGCAGCCTTCATAGTAAAGTGCAATTTCTAGCTAATGCCCCCAGTCCTTTCATAATATGAACTTGCCACTCTACAGCCTAACCCTTTGACATTCCATATAACACAAGCATTGCATAGTTTTTCATGCTCTTGCACTTTTTCCTACTCTGGTCCATCCTCCTAGAATGTCCTTCCCTATCAGTCCCATCTGATGGCCATTTTCTCTAAGCATGGTGGCTCTTACATATTCTTCTAGACTTGGCTCAGGTGGCACCATCTGTCAGAAGCCCTCTATGAACGGGATCAGGTACCACTCCTTCAAGTTCCTTCTCTACAAAATCCTGAGCAACACCTGACATGTATTTCTTCAGCATCTGCCATGCACAAGGCATTATGCCCAATGCCAAGGAGTGCAGCAGAGAATAAGACAGACACAGTCTTGGCTGCGTGGATCTCTACATTCTAAACTCACATTATGTCACTGTATTTTCATTGTTGCTTCACTTGGTTACCTTAGCCAACATATGTCAAATCCCATGCAAACAAAAGCAGCCTCATTTGTCTTTGTATTTCCCAGGGCCTGGATTAAGGCTTGGAATTTAGTAAGAGTTTCACCTACCCTGAGAAATAGCCCAAAGAAACATGACATCTGAACTTCTGCTTGCCCCAGGGTAAAAGAATCAGAAACCATTTCTCAAGCAGGAGGGGAGCTGGATGAATTAAATATGTTTAAACTTCTAGCTTACTTAAAAAAAAAATTAAGTATTTCAAAATATTGTTTTCTCTACCACTATTGAATTTAGAGGTTGAAAAATACATTGATTTTCCCTCATCTCCAATAGGTATTACTAATCTTCATTTTTTTCCCCTGCAGTATGAAATTTCTTCCACTTAATTCCAGGTGTTTGGTAGAAGTAGAAGCTGCCACCACAAAAAAAAAAAAAAAAAAAAAAGGTGCTCAGCTTCCCTTCTGCTGAGCTGTTAGTTCCTGCCCTAAAATAGGCAGAGGACGCAAAGGTCCACCAGGATAACCTCATTCCTCGTGACAGGTCAACTAATATCTATAAAGTTGAAATGGAGTTCAGTAATAAAAAATTGCAATTTCTGTAGAACAATTTGGGTGCTGCTTTATCTTGATTTAGGTAGAAGACTATTAGAGACGTCTCAGGATTCACAGAATATGCACGAGAAGAGGGCAAAGCACTCAGCCTTAAAGGACCCTCTGTGAAATGAACAAACACAAACCCATGTGTTTTATCCCAGAGCTACTGTTGCCAATGAGCCTAAAGACAAAACGCTTTATAACACTTTTCTTAGCGTCAGCCTTCTAACAACCTATAACGGTAGGGCTTTTTGTCTTTCCTGTTTTCTATTTTTCCATTTCCTTCCCCACACCATATACTACGTGTTTTACATGTGCACATACAAAACCATGGTCACATGAGTGCAGGCACACTTCTGTTTATCTCATTGGAAACTTCCCATTTCCTCTCTACTGAAAATCCTGACACTTTAGCACTTAAGCATACCAAAGTAGGATCCATAATATAACTCTTTAAAAAGGTATCTATGTTTAAATCTGATAAACTTGAGCATTTCGGTAACTCTCCAAATATCTATCTAACCAGCTAAAATTAAGAAATTAATCACTGCCCCATTAATGAATCTGCCAAATTAGCAGGTGTCTTTATCAAGGAACATGCATAAAGGACCCACCGACAAAGCCAAACAGGGGAAAGATTGAGGGTAGGAGGTGGGGAGGGATGGGGCTGGGGAAAGTGATGGAGGGCAAATGTTGACCAAAAGAAAAAATAGACAAGAGGAAGCTAAGAATAGTATAGGAAATTGAGAAGCCAAAGAACTGATATGTACAACCTATAGGCATGAACCAAGAGGTGTGGGGATGATGGGATGAGGTGCAGGGCAGAGGGATAAAGGGGGGGTGGGGAATGGGACAACTGTAATAGCATAATCAATAAAATATACCAAAAAATAAAAAATAAAAATAAAAATCCTCAAAAGAAAAAAGAAATTTTCATTTAAAATAAGGGTAGCTTTGTAAATAATGCTTAATGGAATGTTTAAGCTTGGAAATGAGTGATTCCATGCATGTATTCATTCAAAACACATCTTTTTGAGTATGCAGTGAATACAAGATTACGTTGCGGGCACTGTGGGAAATATGAAAAGCTGAATCAGCAATGAATTGTTACAAGAGCGCCTCCCCTCTGCCCAGGGGAGATTATGAATGCCGGCAAAAGTGAAGAAAAAGCATTCCAGGAGTGCACATGAGGCACTGCACACAGGGCAATCCGAAATGCCTTCATCTGGAATACGGCCTTTGTCTGGGCGCTCAAGAATCACACCGGATGAGTAAGAGGAGCGTGACATTTAGAAGAAAGAGCATCAAGCAAGGCATGGAGTAAGCAAAGCAAGATTCAGATCATTAATTCCATTTGCACGGACCACTGAAGGAAGGAAAGCTGTGCGGACTAAGTAGCAAGGTAGATTTGGGCCAGATCACGGCACCCCACGGGCACCAAGCAAAGAGCCTCCTTTCCCTTAACCTACACACGCAAGGGGGGACAATGGAAGCTTTTTGAGTAAGGCTTCCGAGTTCAGCTTTTGATGAGTTCATCTGAAAGCAGAAGAGATATTTCCTCCTCTGAGAAGAGTAGGAGAAACAGAAAACAGGTGAAATATAGAGAAATTTAAAGGTAGAAAGGAGGAAAGTCAGAAAACAACCTCGATTTTTACAGTAAAATAAAATGGCCATTGTAGAGAGGAAGTAGATATGGATGAGGGTGGGGCCTACGCAGAAAGGGAAACATGAATTATAAGAACTTGTGAATTTATTGGGAATATGTTAGAGTAAGAGGTAAGGTTTAAAAAGAGGTTGTTGTAAATAGAGTTGAGAAAAGATAGGAGACAGTCTATGATCAGCCATTGAAAATCTCTGACTTTAATACAGCAAGCCTCAGAAATCTAACAGAACATGATTAAATGTGCATTTTAGGAACATAATCCTAGTAGCAGCATTGAGGACAGAAAGAAGAAGGGATAAACTGGGGAGAAGAAAATCAGTGTGCAGGCTAACGCAAAAGCCGGGTGGGAGATGAGGATAGTCAGTTAATTGTATTAATAAACCAAAGCGTAATTAAGTTAGAATGTGGAGAAGGGTGGGTCCAGCAAAATTAGTTAAAGTACTCTTTTGAAAACTTTTGCAACTATATAATCTGAAAAGATGTTTCATATTATGAAAGATGCAACATGGAAAATAAGAAAATACTTGAACCCATTCACTCGAAGTAGGCAAAAAGAAGGGTAAGAGAAAGATGAGCTCACCCATTTGAAGTCACTTTAACAGCTCTCTAAATAGGAAATTATTTTATGAACTCTACAGCCTGAAAAATGATGGTATTTTCTAATCACGGGAAATTTTGTGCCAGCTTCTCTCTCCATAGTTCTTCAGTTCACAAAGATGTATAGACCACCGTCAGCTTCTCAGGAGCCTCTCTGCTTAAGGGTTATCCAGGTGTGCAAAAAACAGCGATTTTAAAAATCCTTTCTTAAATCTCTAAGTCTAAATGCTCAGCAAAGGGTTCGAATATTAAGCTAGAAGACATGGTCCTTCCTCTAGCAAATGGGTTGATCATTCCTCTAGGGAAAAGTTGATACTTTTGATTTTAATACTATCAATTTAAAGGAGTCACAAGCTCATTGGAGAAATCCTTTTAAGAATGTAGAGTATAAGAAGAACTCTGTAGCCTATGGGTTAGACAGGTATTAAAAGTTCAGAGCAATTCCATCCCATAGGATTGTCTATCACGATGGAAATGAAGTGTTCTATGTTTGCATTATGCAATACTGTAGCCACTCACCACCTACAGCTACTGAGCACTTGGAATGTGGCTACCGTGACGAAGAAACAGAATTTTGAGTTTTATTTAATTTTTATTTAAATTTAAAGAACTACACTCGGCTAGGGCTCCTGTATTGAGGGCTCAGGTCTAGACTACAGTACGGACATACCCTTGGAAAACCAATCCCAAGGATTTGATAATAGCAGAAAATTTTCTATTAACATGCTTCCAAAGAAAGCAAAGTAGGGTCTTCCTTAGCAACTTGTTTATGGAAAATCAGGGCCCATCCCGTTTATGTCACTGTGGTCATCCTTCAATGACAATCCGCTAATCAAACCATGATGGTTCCCACTGCACACTCAAGTCAGCAGCTAACATCGGACGGCCTTGTTAGTGTATGCTAATGTTTCCATTTTATACTTTCTAGACACCAAAGCCGTCCATAGAACAAAAAGCATAAGCGCAACATTCAATAAAGCCCGCCAGGCTTTTAATAAGACACATGGGAAAATATTAATCCAGATTTCTGTAGGCAGATACTTCATAAAAGGTTAATCAAAGTGCTGGGCAATGTGGACGCATCTGCATCGCGCTCAGCACTATTTTTTTGTAAAGAGAGCTCCACACCTGCAGGGAGGCCTGGGATTGCTCCTTTGGGAGAACCCTGAGCCTTATAATGGAAAGATTTGCAACGGCCTCAACTGTTGTTATGTTAACATGGCTTCCCTTCAGCAGCCACTTCTAAATCACACTGACACTTGGCGGGTAAAAGAAAAGAAAACACTTCTAGGTTTTGCTACTGAGCCTTTCTCTTTGTAAAAATAAGAGAAAACCTTAAGTGAGCATAAACTATTAAATACTAAAAGTATCTGAAGACATATCTCTGTTAAAAAGCTAAAAAAGAAAAATCTTTGAGAGATCACATGAATAAGGTTTAAATGGAAGTATTTTCATCCTCTTTATTATGTCACCTGCTTAAAAGGTACAATATACCGGGCTGCAGCCACCTGGTGAAATGGCTGGAGAATAAAGCCTGGCCATCGGTCACCCTCTGTGATGGCCACCATGACCATGCTTTTAAGCACATACCATTTATTTACAAAACAGCTGATTATAAATACCCAATTTTTAAAAAAACTTATTGGGGTGACCCTGGTTAATAAAATTATATAGGTTTCAGGTGTACAATTCTATAGTCTATCATCTGCCTGAATAGACACTTCTCCATATAGCCAACAGGCATATGAAAGAATGCTCGATGTCAGTAATCATCAGAGAGAGGCACATCAAAACCACAATGAGATATCACCCCCCACCTGCCAGAATGGCTCTCATCAATAAATCCACAAACGACAAGTGTTGGAGAGGATGTGGAAAAGAAGGGACCCTCGTGCACTGTCGGTGGGAATGCAAGTTGGTGCAGCCAGTGTGGAAAGCAGTATGGTGCTCCCTCAAAAAATTAAAAGTGGGACTGCCTTATGACCCAGCGATTCCACTTATGGGACGATATCTGAGAAACACAAAACTCTAATCTGAAAGAATATATGCACCCCTATGTTCATTGCAACATTGTTTACAATAATGAAGATTTGGAAGAAGCCGAAGTGTCCATCGGTAGGTGAGTGGATAAAAAAGCTGTGGCACATTTACACAATGGATACTACTTGGCCATAAAAAGGAAATCTTACCCTCTGCAACAGCGTGGATGAACCTGGAGGGCTTTGTGCTAAGTGACATAAGCCAGTTAGAGAATGACAGATACCATATGATTTCACATACACATGGAATCTAATGAACAAAATAAACTCATAAAATAGAAACAAACTCATAGAGACAGAGCACAGGCTGACAACTGTCAGAGGGGAAGGGGTTTGAGGCACTGGGTGAGAATGTGAAGCGATGAAGCAAAACCAAAAAAGCTCACGGACACAAACAACTGTATGGTGATTACCAGAGGGAAAGAATGGTGGGGATGTGGGGGTTGGGCAGAAGAGGGTAAAGCGGGGATGAAGGGTGATGGAAAGAGACTTGACATAGGGTGAACACACACAATATAAAAATCCAATTGTTTTGTTTCTTGCTGTGACTCCTTTAAAATGACTCTCCTTCTATTCATACAACTAACAAAGGAAAATTTAAATTATAGAGATTACAGCAATCCTATTAAGGATCAGGCAGAATTTCTGTCACATGCCTTATTCTATATGATATTTATATAAATACATGTTTCTAATTCAGACCGAAAAAACCCACCTTCATTACTAACATCGACATTTTTATTATCTAAAACATACAGTCCGTAACATCAGAATATTTTTTAAAAATCGGAAAAGTAAAGTTATCCTACAACTGGTCACGGAATAAAATAACCTTCATCAGGCTATTTTACATAAGGATACAAGCTTATAATTACATTTTTTTCCCCACAAAATCTCTTTTGAATACTATTGTATATCCACCAATTCCTTCTCCTGTCTTTACTGTTCTATTTAGGTGAACTCCACTGGGCTGAGAAAATGTCTGTTTTTGCTTTTTGCCTTTTAACTTAAGGTAGTGCTTGTGAAGCAAGAAACAATACTGTAGTAACTGCGGCCACATTGAATTACTACTTTATATCATAAATTAGGAATACGATTAGGACACGTTGCCAGAAACACCAACAGAAGGGGTTCGAGGTACCAATATAGAAACTGTTCCGAAAAACTAAACTGAATGTTGTATTAGTAACAAATAATGATCATAATATCAGCTTCCTAAATAGTCGCTCACATTAGAAGAATATATATAAGTAATTTTCTATGTAGAATTCTCACTGGATAGACTCCTGCCTACAGACAAGAAGGACTAAATGCCAAAACAGCATTACCGAATCAATCTAAGCTTGAAAACCCAAGGAAGGTAATGTCACTCCTGTAGACATTAATAGTCCCATTACTGGCTCCCTAAGCCACAATAGATCTCATATCTTGAGCTATAATTTAAAGATACTGCCACCATCATGCAACCTCAAGACTCCTAAAAATGCCAAGTTAAGAAAAGTGCATGAACAACTAATATCCTCTATCACTCCTTTTCTTTAATCTGGGGAGTTTCTGTTGGAGGTGATGTGGCATCAGTTCCCTGAGAAAACTTCACAGCTCACCCTCCCCCGTTCTGCATCAGGGAGACAGTGGCTTCTGAACAATTTCCAGTTTATTTCCTTCCCAATATTCTCCAGAGGCAATACTAAAATTAGCCCTGAACTGCTTGAGAGCTGGTTGTAACGGGAATGTCTGAGAATCATGTCTCCAGAATATTGTTAAGGGAAAAACTTTTAACACTCATTAAATATTGCACTGATGACAACATAGTATAACTCTGAATAAATATCTCCATATAGGCAAATGCGTGAGAGGTGTATGCGTACATAGGCATGTTTATGTGTTATTTGGTGTGAGTTTAAGTGCATTATATGTGTACACATACATGTACGCACATATAAAAATGTCTTATGATCATCACCTAGAAATCAGTTCACATGAAATCACTATATGAAAATATGATGCTCTCTCTCTCTCTACCTGAAGGAGTCCCTGCACAGGTAAGGTGGACATACCCACCTCTTAAGTGTTAAAAGCTACCAATGCTGTTGCTGGACTTTGCTCTGAGCTTTAAAAATAAGGCATAAAAATCACAGAAAATCTCTGAAAGCGCCCGTATAGGAACAGAGCGCCATCAGTAGCCGTGACCTTCAGAAACTGCTATTAGATCTGCTGGTTTTTTCCTGAAGAAATATCAAATAATTTTTAGATAAAATCCTCAAAATGTATTGAATGGTTAAGCTCCTAATGGAGCCTACTTGTTAACAATTTTACAAGTTGTTCTTGCTCTGTTGCAAGGCACTATTGTTTCGTAAATATACATTTTAGTTTTTATTACTAATACAAATCTTGTTTGGAGGGAGGCGTGTCGTACCTTCTCAACATCTCTACATTAGGTCTTTCGCTAAGAGAAACAATAGGCTTCAATATCACTGAAGGTCATCATACCTTAATCATAAATAAATCTGTGGCTTGACAATTTGAACATGATAATACAGGATATAAAGGCAGCAATTCATTTGTAGCATTAATTATTTTATCTCAGAAACATTTTGAGTTATTTAAAATTTTCATTCTAATTTTTGAAATCACTTGAAAGCAAACAGAAAAATTGCTTTCCTTTTATAGTTAATAATTGTGAAGCAGATTAAAGTTATTCTAATAATCTTGCTTTTACTCACCAAGTTGAATTCTGCATTAGAATAAATTGGCCTTGGGGACAAATATTTTATCTCTCTTGATTCCAGTCCTATATTGTGCTGGCATATTGGTGAGCTCAATAAATATGTGTCAATCTATTGACTATAAACTGAAGTACTGTATACATAGTTTTGTACTTTTAACAGAAATTTGAATAAAATTAAGATTTTAAAATATATCCATTTCTTTCTATAAATTTTTAAATTTCCTGAATAATCAAAACCAGCCTCACGTTAATCAAACACTTCTAATTTAAATGGCTATTTTTAATAACAAACATTTGAACAGACATAGCCCCCCAAATTCACAGTGGCTCATTCAACAGCCTGGGGAGGGTTAAATATTCTGAATTACAATACTTTACCAAAACTTGTCTTGTTGAATAAAATAACCAGACTATCTTTTCTTAGGTAGAAATTCTAAATGAATATCAAAAAAGTCAATATTAACTGTCACTTGAAGGTAATGCAAAGAGAAACATCAATTCCTTGCCTCCCATATGTGCCCTGCCTGGGGATCGAACCTACAATCTAGCGATGTGCCCTGATGGGAACTCGAACCCCCAACCTGTTGGGGTATGAGACGACACTCCAACCAACTGAGCCACACTGTTCCAGGGCCAGGGACAACATTTTGAGAACCTCTGCAGCAGAGCATTGGAAGCTTTAAACTTTCTAACTGCTTACACTTTGAAGGTTCAATCTCAACATCTGAAAAACAGAGATAACTATCATTCCTCATAGGAGTGCTGTGAGAATTCAATAATAAAGGGTATGCAAAGGATTTGAATGGAGGCTAGCACCTAGGAAACATTAAACACGTGTCATTATTTTCACGAAGAAAGTAAAGAGTTAAAGAGTAAGAGGGAACAGGGAAGAAATAAGAGCGAAGAAGCAGGAAGACTAACGCAATACCCAATACTTTAGACTATTGACATTTTATGCTGTCAATGTCTGACGTAGGAAATTATTTCCTGGAAGGGGAATTAAATTAAGAGAAAGAGTAGGAACACTCATGCTTGTATGAAGTGGGTATAAAAAAATATTGACTTTCAGTCCCAAGTCTTAAATTCTTTGAAAAATAAAAGAAAATAAATCCCCAATGTTAAATGTTTCATATTAGTTATTAATCCATTTTGAAATTTTTGCTAAATTGCTTTCTATACCAGTAGAGTTCAATATTAATAATGACAGATCCAACTATACGTGGGAAAAGTTCTTTAAAGATCTTAAAATATCTCTAAAGAGATAATAATCCTTAAGGATCTTAAAAGAGACAATTATTAAAATATTTAAAGGTATTATATAAGATTTTCCTGTATACTTTTATGGCTGAGACTACTTGAAAGGAGATAGCAGATTTATTTCATGGATATTAAACATTGGGAAGTACACCTTAATAAAAAAGATTCATTTAGATTTTTAATTAGGAATTGGACAGGGACTTGTAGGATGTTATATAGAAGCTCATCTGATTTTATGAGAAAACGTTGGGAAATAGGAAATCATGAGTACGACTGTTGGAGTCGATTTCTACTAGGCTGTGCCTTCGTGACAAGATCTCTTTGTTCCCAAGTCCTGCAGAGAGGCTCTGCCCTGCCGCTGTGGTCACGGGAGCTGGGGGGACAATTTCTCCCTAGATCATCCCTTTCCCTGCTTTACACAGCTCAGCCTGGTGACTTCTCCCCGCCACACACCACACACATACACACACACACACACACACACACACACACACAAGCACACCGTCACTTTTTGGGCCTAGTGAAGGGCAGGTGTTTGTGCCATCCTGAAATCAAAAGTATTAAGTGAAAGCTGATATACCCAGTGTGAAAACCCCTGTCTTGCTCTCCTTTCAGCTCCCAGGGTAATGGAAAGTGTATACAAGCCTATCCCCCCAACAGGAGAGTGAAGGGGGATTATAAACCACCCAGCAGAAAAGGGTTAAGGATACTAAGATAAAGTGTTATCAGCATTTACTTAGCTATAATCAGTGTTAACCCTGGAGTGTATCCTATGGATATTTTTCTGTTATCTACATATCAATATAGACGAAGATATTCTACTCATATGTGTTTTAAAAGATATCATACTCTATAGCGATTTGGGGATCTACCTTTTTACTTAATGTGTTGTGAACATTTTTACCTGGCGTTCAATGGTATATAACACTATTTTAAATGACTCCGTCCACAAGCCCTGCCTGTCCTCCCCCCACACACACTCAGAGACTTCGGTCATCTTAAAGAAAGATGATATTTAAGGAAAGAAATATGCCATTTCTAAATGACAGCAATTTAAGGGTTAAAGGGTTAACAGTGAAACAGTTACAGCAGAAAAGAGAGAGGTTAACATGAAGGATAGGTAAGGAAAGAACCAACCACTTAAACTACCCAGAAGGCAGCTCTCTCTGCTCACTGAGGTTGCCTCACGCTGTCGGTGGCCAGCCTGGCCACTCCCTGGGAATAGTGAAGCCAACTGCAAAGAAAACGAAACCGAGCTTCAGAGAGAGAGGGAGCTGATAATTTGATCAAGCCCTGGACCTCCCCATGCCTGAAGCTAGGGAAACGTAAGAATTGCCAGTCATATGAGCACAGAAATTCCCCTTCTGGCTTAAACCGATTTGAGTTACTGTCACTTGCAATGAAAAGACACCTTGTCCTTTAATTAAATTTCAACTCTTCACCAATCTAGAAAGACTTGCAAATCCACAACACACCTATCATTATTTAGAGAAATGGTACACACTGGTGAAGTAATTCATGGCATTCCTCAGAACACTATTTTCTCTAAGATAGGCAACTATGAGAGCTGAAGGGCCCAATTCTCTATTCTCGAACACTTCATTAAAGAACATGTAATATGTGCCATATATTCCATTTTTTCCAAAGGCTAAATAGCTCTCCTTAAAGTGGAAGCTAATCCTGGTTTCAAAGTTGAACCACTGTGAATTCAGAAGTAGGGAAAATAGTACTAAGTAACAAATAATGGGTTGACCAAAAAGTCCATTTAATTTTTTCAGTAAAATAAAAGACACATTTTTCTGTGTCACCAATAACTTTATCGATCTGGCTATTCTGAGTACATCAGCTATCTCCCACTATTGGCTTCTAGTGGGTAGAGGTCAGGGGCGCTGCTAAACATCGTCCAATGCATAAGACAGCCCCGCAGCAAAGAATTATTTGGCCAAAATGTCAATAGTACCAAGAACTTCACAAACCATTTTTGACACATTCGTTCAGTCACAGCACCTTCTCCATACACTGCAGAAATCATTTTTTTTTTTGCATTTCAGTTGCGTTTTTACCTTTCTTGAAATAATAAAGCAGAATACGCTGAAAATGTTGCATATTTTCTTCCATCTTCAATATCAAAATGGCTGCATAAAAATTCACCAATTTGGTAAGTTTTTTTTAAATGTATGCTGATATGACTGTTGTCACAATACAAAAACTGTCTCAAATGATGTTAACGAGAACTAAACACTACTAGAGCCAAAACAACTAAATGAACTTTTTGGCCAACCCAATACCCATTACTCGCTCGGAAAGTGAAATTACTGCTAAATAGTATATCTTTACAAGGATCAGATGTGTCAGCTGCTCCTTGAAATTTATGGGTTAGAGAACACAAGAATGATAAATTATCTACATATCTGGGCTGTAGATCTTTCGATGGCATCACATGCTCGGAGTTCAGCCATGCAGTTCACTGCTCGTTCCTTGCAAGTGGACTATCTTACCTTATTAGAACCTTGCCAAAGCCAAAAGTTCATAAAGTGATAAAGTGAAAGACTAACAAAGAAAAACATAAAGTCCCATAGTCCAAGATATCAAGAAATATACATAGCCAAGATATATTAACTTGCCTGAAAATCTCGGTTTTCAAAAAAAAATGATGACCCATATTCTCTCTACAAGAACTGTAATAGAAAAAGCACCCAACTAAGCCCCTGCAAGGGGAAACTTGGTTTTATATTACCAAAGTGGTTTTTAGACAAGGGCATTCATTGTTCTTCAGTCAAAGGGAGCCAGCCCTGTAATTCTTTTCACAAACCCCATCTTTCCGTCCTAAACTTAAGCTTCGGCAGGAGAAATAAATGTAAAATGTATGTTTTCAGGAAGGCATGCCTGAACTTAAAAAAACAAAGTAATGGGTTGGCCAAAAAATCCACATGGTATTTTCCATAAAATAAAAGACACATTATTCATTTTCACCAATAACTTTATTGATTTGGATATTTTGAGTATGTCAGCTATCTCTCATGTTGTAGAATGTTGATTGTTCTCAACTGATGTCTCGATTTGATCGCAATCAACTTCCACTCATCTACCAACCATGGAGCATCACCCAGCAACAAATCTCTAGCACGAAACTTCGCAAACCACTTTTGACACATTCGCTCAGTCACAGCTCCTTCTCCATACACTGCACAAATCTTTTGTGTGTGTGTGTTCAGTAGCATTTTTACCTTTCTTGAAATAATAAAGCATACTATGCCAAAAATGTTACCTATTTTCTTCCATCTTCAATAACAAAATGGCTGCACAAAAATTCACCAATTTTGATGTGTGTTTTTTTTTAAATGCATGCTGACATGACAGCCGTCACAATACAATCCAGCAAAATTGTTTTGAATGAAGTTAAAGACAGCTAAGCACTGCTAGATGCATCCTATGGAAAAAACCAAGTGAACTTTTGCCCAACCCAATATTTATTTTAAAGTAAGGCACCATCTATTAATGGTGAAATCTGTACCCTCCTACTTTGCAAGTGAAAGTGGGACACAAGTCAGTAAGATGAGCAAGACCTGGGAGGTGGGTAGAAAGGCTGAGCCACAGGTCCCACTGGGGATGCTCTGAACAAGAACCCTGGCTTCAACAAGCTCCCAAAGTGATGTCCGTGCCTAACAAAGTTGAAAAAGCACTGCTCATATCAGCTGCAAATCACAGAGATCTCTTAGAAACATAGTTTTGCCTGGAAAAAGGGCAAATTATAGAAAATCACATACATCAGTATCCATTTTGAGATTACAAAATAAATGCAACTCAATCGTGTAGTGTTTAGAAATTCGGACTTCTGGGATAAAAGTATAAACTGAAAAATTATGTAGGACATTGGGGTAGAAGAGGTATGGTCGTGAAGAAGGAAAGGACAGACGCAATAATGTCACTCTACTTCACAAGTAAGAGAGGGGGTGCACAGGTGTCCCTGTGATTATTATGCTACATATATTTTCTATACATGAACATTACATAAACAGTTTCAAAAGAGAGGAAACAAAACCTCAACTAGAATAAAAATAAGGTTTTTGTAGTCATAAAATAAGAGCTTGTGCACCGGCCAGGTATGTGAAGAAGGAGGACTTAACAGCCTTGGAGGGTGTTGCTGAGCAAGAAGAACAATGATGTAATCCAGATGAGTAACAAAGAATGCTTTATTACTTATGGCTTACATTTTTCTTCGAGGAAAACAACAACAACAACAACTCACCCTGCATCATTAACGTCTTTCTGTAACATGAGAAGCAAATGGTGAGTCTGGGACAGCAGCTTCTTGGAGCACAGTGAGGAAGAGATATTCGAGAGATGCCGAGCCAGGTTATGCGTCATGGACTTTTGGAACCAGGGACAGCTGTGGAGTGAATGGGTTTTTCCAGCCAACAATGATGCCCTCAGGTAACCAGGCATATGTTGCTTATTTGCAATTTTGCGGTTAAACAATAACACATTTTACAAATTCCTGCTCACAACAGCCCTTTGTGCAAACCCTGAATTCTAACACACCACTTGCAAGGAAAGTAACCTGAGAAAATAAATATGCAGCCTCAGGTTTTCATGGTCCTAAGCGGAACTCCATTTCCAAACTTGCGTTCAGGTCGAATGCCTTATGAGAAAGCGCATCCCCGAGTCATAGGATCTTGTGTTTCTCATAAAAACTTCACATGAAAATTCATATATTCTTTAACATACATAGAGCACCCTAAGCTTCGCAATGAGAGGGTGAGAAGAAACTAAACAGATATTCCATTCATAGATGTAGGTTTAATTCCTGGCATCCCATTGCATGGGGAAGAACCGCCTTGGGTGAATGGGTTCATTCTACTAACTCTCACGCACTTCTCATTGGTTAACTGAGTGTATCGAGCTCTTCCCCTGCCCTGTGGTTCGACACACATGAATATAGCCTCTGAAACATCTCGGGTCTTCGCCTACTTCAGCATCTCTTGATCTCTTGGGCTTTGACTTTAAGCCTGTCATTAGTTGTTAGTTTGTGCTTCTGCCAAAGCACATCCAGCTGAACTTCTTCTGGCCACCTCACTTTGACCAGAATTCCTGACCACTGACCTTCCTTGTCTCTGGTAGGATACTGGCTCTAGAAGGGTCGCCTCCTCCTTCTAAGCCTGTTCAGACCCTCCCACGCCACCTACGCATGATTGGCCAAAGGTGAGGGCTCAGGGCATGCCTTCTTCCCAGGCTCATTTTGAAGACCAAAGCAGACACTTAGCAGGTATTTTGAAAAGTTTAAAATAGTCACTGAGAAGAATTAAGAGATCAAAATACCGCAGAGGTTAACCCATCAAAACATTCATAAAATTTATTAAAACGAATTTCCCAACCATGATGGAATTTTAGAACTTCACATAACTATTATCACAAGCAGAGGTTCTAGGTCCAGCTCTGTCACCAAGTGGACCCACTGGGAGATTCTTATTACAAATCTTCTTAAGCTTTCCCATAGCACTGATTAGGTCATGAGAATAATGAACAGTTGTACAAAATATGGGAACCTGATTCTTTATGGGAAAAGTCCAAAAGAACTCACAGTTCTAAATAACCTTGAAGAAAATCCAGTACAACTTCCTGGTTTTCTGTCTCTGGAAATGTGGCTATAACTGCTCTAATTGTACAACTACGACCAGAACCAGAACTAGAGTACAGGGCTTGGTCCAAAAATAATTCCAGTAATTTTATGATGTCTCTTAAATCCTTCTCAGTGTCGGCAATTTAAAGGCTTCAGACTGGTGATACTATGCTGTTTTTAAAGACACCAGGACAAAAATTTCTCAATGACCCTCAGAATTCGGTTGTAGGGCTCCCATGATATTACTACCAGTCTTTCTCCTCACAATTCTCTAAGTTACTGTTATTCCAATTTTATTTGTTCTCTTCTGCTGGTGCTGACAAAAAGTGGGCACATTTGTTTTCACTCCTCATCACTGCAATACTCTCAGATTTACGGCAAATTGGCTGCTTTTCTTCACAGAGCCCAAAGCAACAACCGTCCCGAAAATACCAATTCCTGTTGCCACACTGGAGTTTGCTACATAGAAGTATCCTTAAGAGAAGCAGCGCTAGCAGAAACCAATTCCTGAAAATCGGCGCACCTCTCCTGACTGCTTTGATTTGAATGTTACACTGCAAACACCATTTGCTTTATAAAGATACGGTCTCGATATGTGTGGTCCATCTCTCTGCAAGGTCAGTCACGTAGACCTCTCACTCTGTCTCAATACGGGGGTGGGCGAACGTAGGTTAATGATAATAAATAATACAATAATTAATAAATAATAACACAAGAATAAACTTTGGGTTTAACCAACGCGCAACTGTAAACTGACTTTTACCCACCCCGGTCTCAGCTGCTGCTTCAGAAGGTGATTGTTGTGTTGAAGTACAACAGCGTAAATTTTGCTTTGGCAACAAAGCCTCTTTGAAGACAGGCTATGCTAGACCTAGCCCCTAGATTACTGTCCAACTGGAGATATATCCAGCAGCTTTTGTGTTATGTGCCACAAGACAGACAAAAACATAATTCACTTCATATTGATTACAAAATATATACTCTCCCACAACTCTGATTGCTCAAACAATTTAGTGAAAATTTACTTTTCTATTTCATTTGTTGTTGAATGGAACACATCCTGAATTTGTCAAGTCTTCTCTCTCTACTCGGA
Source organism: Mormoops blainvillei (assembly GCA_004026545.1). NCBI lineage: Eukaryota > Metazoa > Chordata > Mammalia > Chiroptera > Mormoopidae > Mormoops > Mormoops blainvillei. Next base: position 47,097 of record PVJD01005842.1, on the reverse strand, counting down.
GTCTCCAGTGTTCCAAGTAATCAATCAATCGGTTTACAATAGCACGCCTGATAGATTGCAGTTACACATCACTGCACTGATAGAAATAATAAACCTAGAATGGAGAAATGGTAGACATTTTTTAAATGGACAGAAGAAAAGAAGGTTTTCATTGGCAATTTTTTGGCAAATATATCATCAAAGGCTAGAATACAGGGCCAAGAAGAAAGGGTTCATTTCTTGCAGAAAAAAAAAAAAGAATATTTCATCACAGCCATTAACCACCAGGTAAGAGACATGTCAAAAACGAAAATTTCAGTGACACATCACTTTTGCACAACCATCCGGGAGCTGATACTGTGCACAAAACAAGCTTTGTGTTGACGGACAGTAAGAACCTGCCAGTGTAATGTGTTGTCAAGCTGCAGATCGAGGGCACGGAGGCAAGAATCGACAAACCCAGAAGCTCTGTCCACGTTCAACTGAAGCCACAAGAGCGAAAATTTGCAACATCTTAGGGAGTTATGATTCCCTGCCGCTTTTTATATGGCGTGGCCGACTTCCAAAATGTATTATATCTCCTATAAAATTAAAATATGAATCATCTTTTCAAAATAAAATGAAAGTAGCACGAAAGTACAGGTTTGTGAGGTGACACTGAGACACGCCACGCAACTGCAGACACAGCCGGGAATTTCCCACCCCTGCCAAACGGTGCCCACACAGAAGGAAAGAGACAGGCTGACTGACCACCTTTTCATGTGACACTCAAAAGACAGGAGAGCCCTAACGAGATAAAGAAGGCGGGGCAGAAGAAAGGGGGCCGGAGCCAGGAGACAGCGGCATGGCAGCCGGCAGAGGCAGCAGAATTGGGGGGCGGGGGGGCCAAGGCTGGGGCCCGGGCAGAGCCTCCTCGGCTTTAGGTTCTCAATTTGGCAACTTACTTTCCGAAACACACTTTCTCTGGCCCTTCCAGATGAGATTAAATTTTCCTCATAACACTTTCAGGGTATTCTCATGGCACCCTGAAACTTACCCTTTGTATCCCTTATAATTTGTAGTTATTTGTTTTCATGTTTATATTTTCCTGCCCCTCGCCTATAAGCTCCATAGTGGGAGAGGCTGCATCTACCTCATTCACTGCGATACTCACAGTACCTAGGGTACGCTATATGGTCAATAAATATTAGAATAAATAAAGTGAATATAATCATTAATGTTACTATTTGGACAGGCAGCAGAGCATGACTGTGAAAGGCAAAACCTCTGAAGCCTGACTGCCTGAATTTGAATTGTTTCTGCCATTCACTGTCTACATGAACTCTGGCAAGTTTCTTAATCTGTGACTTTGTTTTCTCCGTGCAAAATGAGGCTAATAGTGGGACTTTCCTCACGGCACTGTGGGAATTAAAGATATCAATGGTAAGGACAGTAAATAGCCATATTAATCACTGTATAAGTATTAGTTAAATGATTATATTTGAATGTTAATAAAACTTATATGTGCTGGTAAACAGTAAGAACTAAATCTTTAGGGGAGTAAATGGTCATGGAACAACTATAATAAAGATTAAATTTTTAAAAAAGAAATAAATCTTTAAATATGTTAACTGTGAATCCAAATTTGGATTTCCCAAGTACGATAGACTGCTACTCCCAACAACGTGATATGTTCCAGCCAATATAATTCTAAAGGACAAAAGCAAAATTTCTCCACTGAGATTTCGAATAACTTATCAAAATGCATCTTAAAGTGCCCAAACAATAACAAGTAATATGTAGAAAAATCCATAAAAAATGTGAGAGAGGGATGTCAGCAAAAATGGCAAAGTCCTTTGAAAAAGTGGCACAAATGCTCAAAGAACACTTTCTCATAACTTTGAAAATTAACCAAATGCTTGCAAGAACCCAGTGAGTATCTCTTCAAGAGCCACGTGGCATTTTGACTTGCCATCCCCAGCCCTTCGGCTCCCATTTGGGGTGACAATCAGCAGCCTGGCGACCAGCGACGGATGGCGGGAGCTCTCTCAAAGCCACACCCCACAGAATTGTCATGACTCACCTGGCCGGTGCCTCCTTGGAAAACCCCACTTGAAAATCTGTCTTCTGCATTTAACCTGACTCGAAGCTTCCCCAGCAAGGAGAAAAAATAAATAAAATCCTCCCAGTCCTTTTCTCTTGAAGGTGCTTGTCAACAGAAACTACAGAAAATTGTCCAACTTTGTAACTGTCTGTGGTCGTGAACAATGGTCGGGGCAAATAATAGACTAAAAGGCCTAAGAGGAAAATCTGGGGAATGAGATGCCCACACAGGCTCTGAAAATCTCCCATGTATTCCTGGGAAACCAGAAGACCATGTACAGGTGTGTGTGCGTGTGTGTCCATAGAATTCACACCCTATGCTGCTTTTCGCTCACTTCTCTGCCTCCATGGCACCTGGCACAGTGTTGGAAATTTACCGGGTGCTATGCTGTGACTACTTGATGGTTAAAATAAAACAGGCAAAATACCTGAATAGCCCAAAATTACATTAACATTTCAATAAATACATTCGGAAAAGCATTGAAAATGTGAGTGTTGAAACTCATGAATAAATTGGTAAGTTGTAGTTCCTCCCCAATGCTGCTAAAATAATTTAGAAGGCTATGAATAAGGTTAGATAACCTATTACTTATATCATTGTAGCTCTTTTATTAAAAAAAACAACAAAGGTTAAAGTTATAGCTGATTCATTTTATTCACAGCTGGTTAATTATAAGACTTGATCAAAATTAAGCACTTGATGTGAAACTTTAAAAGAGATTATTGATCCTTCTCTTGAGCAACAGCCAATTTAAACAGCATGGTGCAAGACGGCTCTCGTTCTTGGTATTCTAATTTTAGATTTTTTTTTCTCTTCATTTTTTTAAGCAAAGAACATTATAAAAAGACTTCAACTTAGCTCTTGGCTTTTCCTATTCAATATCAACCACTTTCTGAGTGCCAATCATTTTGCTGAATCTCCGTTTGAAAAGAGTTTTGCCAGCGGTGCTGCAAGTGAAGGCAGATGAGGGGGTAATCACAGGAAATCTCCCTCTGGAGCGCCTTTGCCTTCCCTGACGAAAACCCCACAGCACGTTGCTATGTGGGGAAAGGACATGATGGTTCCAGCACCAGAAACTGTTTTTTGTCACACAAATACAAGAGCCAAAAAAAAAAAAATGTGAATCTTGAATAAAAGAAGTTGAGGATATTAAGATTGTCTTAGGCCTTGAATTCCACATATCCTACTGGCAGTTTCACTTTTGGGGGCAAACTGAAATATGGAGTTTATTATATCAGTGGTAGGATTCCAAGATGGCTCTCCTGAGCTATGGCAGCCATGTCTTTGAAACATCTCCTACATTAAGCGAATATTCAATATTATTTAAGACAAAAATTAAAAGCACAGGTGATCAGAATTAATTCACATATTGAAGGCTCTTGAAGTCTCCCTGGAACTCATCTCACTTCCCATTCTCAGAGAGTGAGCACTTTTTCTATTGCTGACCACAGTCCAAACTATCACTGGATGTTTTTCAATTATTATGACAACGATATTCTAGTATTAAAAGATTAATTCACCCATTAATCTGTTTTCATATTTGCGCTCTCTCCCAGCCTTTATTCATGTTTTCCATAGCTGCAATTGTAGTAAAAATATAATTTTATGTTCCTTTTTTCCTCCACTTAAAATTAAAATAGAATTTGTCTAATATCACCATTATAATTTTAATGAATGCATATATTCCACTTAATTAATACAGTATACTTAATCATCTATTCCAAGGACATTTGGGAAATCTGTCACCATTTTGAAGACTTTCATTTTTCAAAATTCTTACTGAGTAGTGTAAGAGCTCCAATCTCTGCGTTGGCATTAAAATAGCTATGAAACAAGAAGACAGTATTTACAGAGCGCCAATTAGAGGCTCCATGTTATAACAGAAGTGATAAGAAATACCCGGAAAGATAACATGCATGACCCCTTCACGGCCACACATGATGCACAATCCCAGCCAATTTATAACACAAAAGATACGGCAAAAGCAGAGGAGAGAATCCAACCAAGACTTCAGAGGAAAGCTAGGTCCATTAAGCTGGTCAAAGAAGGCTTCACTAGGTGGGTTAGACTTGTGTAGGGCCTCAGAATTGTTCAGCTGGGTAGAGAGATACAGGGAAGCCATTCCAGAAAGGGGGAAGGGTTATGTAAATATGTCAAAACAGCAGCTTTGGCAACAGTGGTGGAAAGTGACCCATGCAAGACTGGACCTGTAAGCGGACACTTCATCCTTTCCAGTAGTGAGGGGTAATCAGGTTCGCGGACAGAGGACTGGGTAGGTGAGTAAATCCTCTCTCTGGGCAGCGTATGTCCAACAAGTGTGGGTGTGGGAAGGGAGGTAAAGACTTCTTGGCAATTCCTCCCTCACTGACATATTCCATCGGCCCTTCCCCTCATCATGCAGTTCCCCTGCGATTGTTCTGATGCACAGGTGCAGCCTGCAACTGAACCAGAGTGGTCTGTTTTTAAGACATGAAAATATGAAGAATATCACAACCTAGAAAATACTTATTCTACGTTGTTAACTAGAACACAAAATATAAACCACTACCATATAAAAATAAATATCAACATAAAATAAAATTTGTAAAAATAAAAATGGTTGGGTCCCGAGTTTTTGACTTAACTTAGGAATGGGAGTGAGAGAGGAAGAGGGCCCCTTCTCATGGACAGTTGCCCATGGCCACCTTGATTCTTCCCCAGTTTTCCTCTCCTCTTCCTGGTCTGTAGGACCTCCATTTCTTCTGGGGTGGGAAAAACTTGATTGTATATCATAATGCATTTATCCAAATCTACTGTTTCTGTCATGTATTTATGGCCAAGTCTCTCTAATGATTACATCTTCCATTGTTGTTTAATGGTCATATGTCACCTCTCAGCTACAGCAGCCCTCTCCTGAGGCACTGGCTAGAAGGTTCTAGTTATGAGACTCAGGCAGATCCATGGGGAATGAGGAGGTACGTAAGGAAAAACACAATCCCCTACACTTTAAAATATTAGACCACAGTACTCACAAATATTCTTTTTGAATTGTATTGGAAATGCACCTAAAAATATGCTCTGTAACACTAGAGCTAAAATATAATGTCATAATCAGTTCCAAATTATAAAGTAATGCTCTCCAAACAGACGCCAGCTGGGAGTAAGGTATTTCCCAATTTATTCAGGTATCTTCCAAAACTCTCACCCCAAGCTCAGCTCAAGGATGGAGATAACTTATGAAACGCAGAGAGCGCTAGCTGGCCACCACATACTCAAATTCTCACACGGGCAGTCCATCTATGTGGACCTGGTAAAGAGATGATACGTGGGGGAAGGCTCACACGTAGATACCGTAGGGGCTGGTTCTGGAATAAACATGCGGCTACAGGAGGAATTACCAAACAATTCAGAGCTGAGGAGGCTGAGGTTCTCAGTGTGGACTCTGGGTTCGGTCTCTCCAGTCGCGGCCCCGTTGCAGGGGTGAGGATGGGGCCCAGCAGCTGTCTCGGCGTTAACAAGACTGTTAATGACACCTCCTCTGGAGTTACCTGGAAGTAATTCCTAGGGTCCCTGTTCACCTGCCATTAGTAGGGGGCACTCTTCCCCAGCCACCTCGTTGCATCCCCAGCTGCTTCTCTCTGATGCAACGAACACAGGGCTCTGTGCGGCCACTAGCCTCACACTCTCTCACACTCAGCCTGCAGCCTCCAGTCCAGTGTTTCTCAAAACGGAACGCAACACACGGCTGCATCAGAGTCACTTAAGATGTTATAGGTTGAACGGTGCCTGCCCCCAAATTCAGACACTGAAGTCCAAATTTCACACGTTGAAGTAACCTTGAAATATGACATGATTTGAAAGTAGGGTCTTTGCAGATAATCAAATTAAGATGAGGTCATTAGGGTGGACCCTAATCCAATACAACTGTGTCCTTATAAAAAGAGGACATTTGGAGACAGTTGCACTCTGGGAGAACCCCACAGGAACATGAGGACAGAGACTGGGATGACACGTCTACAAGCCAGGGGACACTAGAAATTGCCAGCAGAGCACCAGGCACCGGAGAGAGGCCTGGAGTGGATCCTCCCTTCCAGCTCCAGAAGGGACCAGCCCTGCCAGCACCTTGATCTCAAACATCTAGCCACCAACCTGTGAGATAATAGATTTCTGTTGTTTCAACCCTCCCAGTTTGTGGCACCTTGTCATGGAAGCCCTGGGCAACTAATCCATGCTGCTTGGTTAAAAGCAAGTTCCTGAGCCCCAAAGCAAACCTAAAACCTTATGTCAGATGTTAAACTCTAACACCACTATAGAATTTTCTAAGAGAAATTAGCTGACCAAGACTATAGAGATTAATTTTCAACAGAAATCTAAGTTTATACCTCCAGGAAATAAAAGAACTAACTTCTACACAGCTACTTACACAAGATACTTTCACGTGCTTTACTGTACTGAGTCCTCACAACAACGGTGACGTAGACAAGGTGAATATTTACATTAGCCCCATTTTCTAAACATAGAAACTCAGGTTCAGAACCAGTTCCAACTGGGTGGGCATCATACAGTCAATAGGTACTGAGCTAAAACTCCCAGCGAGCTTTGGGTCTGTGCTCCCTAAATGCTGGCTGGGTGTTGAAGGTCAAAGCCAATCGGTGGGAAAGTTTGGGGGATGGGGTCAGAGAGTGGCAGGATGGTTCCACGCAACTGGCCTGTTAGGAGCAGGGGGCTAGGTAGGGTGGTGTTCTGACTCCAGCTCCGTGGAGCAGGAAATACGGCCGGAGGAAGGAGCAGAGCTGGAGGAGGGCACAGGCAGGAGCTCTGCCTCGGTGGGAATAGGGAGGGCTGCTTGGACAACTGGGTAGCAACTCATCCCTGACCCCTAGTGAGACCATAGAAACAGGCAAAGCTCCCCTTGCCAGCAACTGGTAGCAGGTAGATGCTATCAAGGCATGAGGGGACAGTGGGCAGGTCCATAAAGAACGGGGCAAACCCACTCCTCCCCACACACTCCCAAGGCTATGCTGAGGATGTGCTTAACAGGCATGAAGAGACCTGCAGACCTAATTTTATGTATGTTTGGGAATTGATTCAGAACCGCCATCAGCACTTGAAAAAACAACAGAATGTTAGTGGCATTTATATTACTTCACAGCTACTGACATTTCAGAAAAGCCATGATTGTCACCTTGAGCCTTACATAAAAGCGAGGGAAAACAAAGGAGCGCAACTTCAGTAAACGAAGATTTCAAAGAAGAATGCTTTTAGCCAAAATAATAGCTTACGGATGTGGGTTTCATTCTTTTTAAACACAGAATTTTTACTCTGAATACATAATCCATTTTTAACAGCATATAAATAACTGAAGAAAGTATAATATGATACTTTTACTTTAGAAACATTATTCTATTGATTAGAAATTTGAATAGAAATGGGGGGGGGAATGAGCACATGGAAAGTCTCTGAAAATGAGAATGAAAATTCACTGCCTATTGCTGTATGACTCAAATTTCCCAAATAATTACTGGTAGGGCCCATTGCCATCTAGTTGTATAAACATAAATGAGCCCAAGATAACACCCAAAGCTCAAAGAGTAATGACAAAGGTGGAAGAGATGGTCTAGTCAGGCATGAAATTGATTTTATAATAACAAATATCTGTTGCCTTCTATGTGCTAAGTAAATAATTCTGAAGCAGGGGGTAAAGATAATAAAAACAAAATCATTAACTGCTTCTACTAAATCAAATACAGAAAGAAACCCACTGTCATGTTGACCCTGAAGTCTGTTTAATGGCTAATTAAAGCAATTATTTTCATCACGACACGGCCCTTAATCATAGGTACCTTCGGAGCTATAGGAGAGTTTGGTTGGTAACCTTGTTGGGGGCAGGTTTCCTACTATACCCCCCAAATCTACATCGAAAATGTGAGACAGAAGAGGAAGACATTAGGACATGAACTTAGTGCTGAGGCCCGTAACCGAGTCACAGACCCACACAATCTAACCTTTGAAGGTAGGTCTAAAGCGACAGAATCTAGCTCTTCAGTTTTGAGCTGTTTTATTTTTAAAAGGGTTAAGTTAGCTAATTGCAGATAATGGAAGCTTACGGTCAGCTTTAAAAAGATACTTTGAATGTCATTATGTCATTTATGTCCCCACAGCTCCATTCAGTTGATTAGAATATAATTCCGCGGAGAGCAGAATTTCTGGTTCACTGCCCAGGTGGGTCAGTGAGCTTCACTAGGGTCCCTTGGCCCCACAACTCATCATTTTTCTACCCAGATATTTTCAAACATGATACTTTCACACAAAAGGAAATCACACAAAAAAAGAATATAGGAAGCAGCGTGATAAATTTTTCCAAATTCCAGCAATGCCCCCAGAAAAAGTGCTAAGCAGGTACATAATTAGTGGTGTCTGCCCACATCCATGAACACACGTGAAGCAAACGTAGTACTTTTTGTCCTGCTGACACCTCCATTCTCCTGTTCTCCTTATTCCAACATAGCTCCCAGGGGCCCTGCTCTAGTCCTAACTGATGTAACCTCCAGGTCTTGGCTGGTTGATGAAGAGGTTGACGCCTTTCCAAAACCGAGCTAAACAGAAATCTCGGCCTGGGATTAAGTCTGTCCTTGATGATGGAAGCGGTCAGGCTTAGAATTCAGAAGCTACTGGTGGTCCTGCTCTGCCCCTCTGGGGAGGAAACTGGGCTGCAGTGCGAGGCAGCGGGGGCTCCTCACACAGACAACCAGAGGCAGTCCTGGCAGCTTTTGACCCGATCCCCAGCCCCTGGGTGTTTCTGAGGCTCAGCTCCAGCCTCGCCCTCCAATGGTTCTATTTTTAACCTTTCTTGAATCCCAAGCACTGCTATATACCTTTGTGTTTACTTCAGCGACTATGAGTTGAGTCTCTGTCACTTGCAATTCAAGTAATACATACACATTCATTTAAACAAGAGAATGTCATTTTTAGCTCAGGCACTGAATCCGTGTATCGTCTGGAGAGGAGGTTACACTGCCGCGGTAAGCAACCCGAAGCTCAGTGGTTGAAATAACAAAGGTTTAGTTCTAAGTGACCGTGAGCTCTTGATCGGTCAGGGCAGTTATGATTTATGCTTACTGCCTCAGCTCAGTTGTTAACAGAGCCTCCTCTAAGCCTCAAAAGCGATCTGGTTTGAATGAAAAATTATATGGTCACACTACTTACTTCTCACCTATGCTACCTATCCATCACATGAGGCCAAAGCTGATAGAATGATCTCTATCCGGGACATTGCCAGTAACATCGCACAGGAAGAAGAGAGTTCTAGTGTGGTAAATTAGCAACGAAATGCTCCAGACTGGAAGCATCATCTAGAAGCATCATGTCCCCTAACAAATCCCTGACCACAGCCTGGCACAGCCCCACCTTTTCTATCACAAGGGGGCCTGCAGAACCACCCTATCCAGAACACCAGGAGCTCAAATCGTCTCATGAACACTACTAATGACTTCAAACTCCAACTGTCTCTTATTGTACATCAGTTTTCCTTTTTGCAAAATCTACAGTTCTGACGCATTTTTCCTAATGGAATATTTTATGGGTCCTTAGGTTAGATTAGGTTATGATTCCTTCTCTGTTTGTCTTTTTGACAAGCTACATGACTTCACTTGGTATGCACTGGCTGCCTGATTATTAAACATCGTGCTAATTCGTGAACGATACACAATGAATAAAACATGATCCCTGCCCCCCAAAATTTAAGGTACTTTTTAGTGTTCTTTAGAGCATCTTTTAGTTCAGTGTACCAGTAATTTACAAAGTGATTTCTTTAAGAGCTGCCAGAGTTAATATCCCCAAGGTATGGTTCACTCACCTGGCACACCTACTAACAAAAATTTCCATGCAAATTTAATATAAGCTAGTCTCCTAATTTTATTTTAACTGTCAAGCACATATTCTTTTGCAATGAAAACTCTGATTTTTACTTAAATAAGCATAATACAGAAGATCCTAACCCTGTATAAAACACTTTCAATATCCCTTCCATGGAATTTACTTTTCCATTACAGCTACTAGAACTCCCTCCCCAATCCCAAATTTTCTGTCTGTTAATGCTGGAGCACGCCGAACTTAACTCCCCCTGATGTGACGAAAGCTGAAACTACATCACGAGGTTCCCATTCCTGTTCTTCCAAATCTAAACAAGAACTGGAGAGGAGCAATTCATACACTTTTTGCCAGAGGCGCACAGACAGACAATGTGGATCCAGCACCAGAACTGGAAAGCGCGGTGCGTTCTCTTGCAGAATATTCTATAAGGTTAGAGTCTTCCAATGAGGAGTGCCCCCGTGGGATTTGGACATCTCTGTTGACAGCTGCAGATCAACTCATGGACAAATCCTAGTTCATGTGAATCCCTACAGTCCGCAATGGCAGTTCTCACTGAGACCGGGACATTGGCTGTGACAACTTCTGGGTGGGTTCCTAGGGCGCAACTGCACTCCACCATCTACTTCCATGACCTGCTGAGGTGGTGCAAGCCTCTAACTCCTTGTAGGAAAGTCTCCCTGTTTGGAATTCCTAAGCAGCTTCTGTTGTCCCAACCCAAACTGACTGACAGGTCAAAGCTAGCACAGTCCCTGCCTTAATATGCAAGCCTTGGAGAAGACAGACACTAAACACCTGTCAACACACGTGACGGTGTGATTGTCAGTGGTGTGTGGGAACCAGATCTGAGGTGCTGTCAGAGCTGTTTGCTAAATTTTCAGAATTTTGTAAGCTGGTCATTACAGATAGCGAATATTAAAAATCAGCCCCAGCTGGTGTGGCTCAGTGGCTCAAGTGCCGACCTGCAAACCAAAGGATCACCGGTTCGATTCCCAGTCAGGGCACATGCCTGGGTTGTGGGCCGGGTCCCCAGTGGGGGACAACGTGAAAGGAAATCACACGTTGATGTTTCTCTCCCTCTCTTTCTCCTTCCCTTGCCCTCTCTAAAAATAAATAAATAAACTCTTTTTTAAAAATTAAGTTATACAAACTTGCAATTGATTATATGTCAAAACTGAAGTACTGAATACCTTAAACTCATTATTTTCTAAATAATTTACTATTTTATATGCTTTTGATGTTACTTAAATGCACATTTGCATCTTTATGGTGGACATTCTATACAGTGGTTTGCTGCGCTTCCCTGCTCAACTCCCCATTCAATGGTGTCCGCTTGGTACCTTGTTAACATCAGGCTGGAAGCATGTTCACCACTTTAAAATCAGCAAACACTACAAATCAGAGCATCCCCCACTCAACAGCGCTGATCGTCGAAAAACCAGAATGGTTCCAGTAATCGTGGTGATTGCCGGAAATATAAGGAAATATTAGCATAGAACAGGGAGACTCCGCCATAACTGGGGGTTTCAGGGAAACGTCCCAAAGGAAGAGATACCTGAGCTGAGCCCCGGCGGCGTGTTAGGGGGCACAGCGGAAACGGCATTCCAGGGGAAGGAAAAGCACGCGAACTCTCCGAGACGAAGGTCTTGGCCGGGGCGAGGGATGGAACATCTGATGGGCTGGAATGCGACGAGTCGGGGTACGTCAGCTCCCTTCTGCTCACCTTTCCTTTCTTGCCAGTCACAGGGGTCCACCTTACTGTGTTGTATTTTGCACACCTCTCTTTTCTGTCACTCTTTTTTGTCAACAAGCAATTTTGTTGAAGGTAGAGTCCACGTTGTCTGTTTCTCCCCCGTCACCAGGTCCCCGTCTCACCGCCTTACGTAGCCTGAAAATACTTCCCGAGAGGCGACTGAATAAATTCTTACCACACAAAGCTCAGTAAACATCAACAGCCCGATCTCCAGAAATGAGGATGAAATTCTTGTCAACTTTTTAATTAAACAAAAATAATAGGTTTCAAGTAAAAAGAAACAATTGAATGTGTATAAGCACTAACTATAAGTTAGAAAAATCAAAACTGAAGTAATAACTTGAACATATTCAATACTAAAATATGTGTGTATTAATCTGCTAGAGGTGCTATAACAAAATACCTTAGATGGGGTGGTGGCAGGTGTTAAACAACAGAAATTCATTTCTCACAGTTCTGGGGGCTGGAAAGTCTAAGAACAAGGTTGAAGGTACCTGCAAGGTAGGTTGCATTTTGAGGCCTCCTGTCTTGGCTTGTAGGCAGCTGCCCTTCCACGATCTGTTCACCTGACCTCTGCTGTGTGCACAGGAAGACAGAGGGGTCTCTGGCCTATTTTCGTCTTTCACAAGGACACCAGACCTGTCTGTTGAATCAAGGCCTCACCCTCATGACCGTATTTAACCTTAACCACTTAAAAAAAAATTTTTTTATATGTTGTTTAGTTGCAGTTGTCCCCATTTCTCCCTCCATTGCTCTCCCCTGTCCCGTCCAACCCCACGTTCCCAAAGACAATCTCCAACCCATTGTCCTTGCCCATGGGTCCTTTGTACATGTTCCTTGACTTAAAGTTCCTACCTATTTCCAATACGGTCACATGCAGGGTTAGGGCTTCAACATGTGAGTGCTGGGGCGGGCGGGGGTGCGCGATGCAGCCCAGGCCAATGTGTTTTAATACAAAAACATAAAACAGACCTGCGGTTCGAGAATACAAAGAAATCCTTTCTCAAATTACATCGATAATTATGAGAGCCACTAATGGACATAGCTGGAAGACATTCTCTGTTATACGAAACGGAAATATGCAGACTTGAAAGGATATACTTTAGTCCCACCATTTATATTATATGTACTACATTGTGTGCCTTATATACAACTTCACATCAAAGTTTTAAAGTAATGCTACCCTACTCGCACAGACACATACACACGTGCACGCAGGGGCTTGCACACACACACACGCATGCATGCACATACACTTCAAAACCCACCCGTGAAGCCATCCCTTCAAAGCTGGCATTTGAGTAGGCTGACCACAGCTAGCAGTTCCACCCCTCCGCAAGGCAGCAGCATGCCCGTCGGGACACAAAAATATCGGGAAGGAAAGTATACCATGATCCCATTGGCTTTAGAACCTGGGAATATTCCTGAATGATTCCGTGACTATGGTACTATTATTTTAATGTTCGGTGCTATTATAATTTATAATTGTTCTCTCTCATAACCATATCCCAAAATGCATTGAACAGCGATGCTGTTAAACGTGCCCCCAAATCAAGGCCCAGGGAGTGAAATTAGATGTGAGAAAAAGCTATGAAGAGGGTCAAGGTTTTATAGTTTATTTATTCATGTGTTATTTTTATGTTATTTGATATACATAAAAAGTATATGTAAAAGTAAAATCACACTACAATTGCAGTAGATTTATGAAGTCTAGGAACGCAGTCCTTGCATTTCAATGCATTACAATAGGAAAATGGTGTTGAATTATGTGAGTTTTGAAAAACACAAGGTCTTTATGAACCTATTTCTCACATAAAATGTGACTGCCTCACACATACAACTGAGAAACACGAGCATCTTTTTATACCAAAGACAGGGTAGGGGGAGTCTGACTCTGTGATTATATATGTAAATAATCTATAGCAGAAATTTTGTGTCCATTTCCTGGAAGTAGCACCAGGATATAACTGACAGAATAATTAATTCAAGGAATACCGGACCCAAAGCAAAGTGGCCGTAACTCTAGCTGAGCTCTCTTTCTAAAGTCATTTGATATGTGAGGCTCACCTCCATCCTGAATCATTAATGTGCAATTTTGCTGGGAAGCAAGAGGATAAGCATGATGATCTGATGTCCTTTGTAGTCTGATAAATGTAGGTAATTGTTGGCGGTTCAGAATTTAGCTGTTAGATGTTTATCTTTTCCTTGAGCCAAGCCCCTCTGGCTCTAACCAGCTACCTCAGCCACTCAGAGAATTACCTGATAAGCCTTGTTGGTCTCTGGCTCCCCGCACACAATGCCTTCCTCCCAGCAAGATTTATCAGAACGCAGCCAAGAGCAGCCAGACTGTGTCCCGGGGTCAAGGGTGGGAGCCCACCTGCACCTGGTTATCTCTCTTAAAGCCTGATTATTTCTCCACTCACAACTCATCCCATTCCTTGGGGCTCTTTCATGGCCTACATACCAAGAATCTGTTTCACAACCCTGTCTTCCTACCGAGAAGGTTTTCACCTGTTAATTGCAAAAGTAACCCATTCCCCCAGCAGGGACAGTGCACCCCACTCCACATGCACTCACACGCAGTTACTGTGTCAGCCTAACAAAATTTCACTCCCTAACAGGAAACATCTTGCAAATGTTACAACACTTACAAAAATCAGTCTCATACTCTAAATTTTATAAAACAGTTTACATTAACGTGAAGACAATTAAAAGATGAAACCCAATAGCTGAGCTCATTATAATACTGAAGGTAATCACATGGTATCACACTGGATGGCGACCTGACAAAGCCTGGTGAATTTTTAATAACATAAAACGTATTCGCATAGCCAGCAGAACAGATTTTCCTCCTTCCCCACTGAGAAGAAACAGAAAGAAAAGTACTTACATTAAACCGGAGGAGGTTTAGTTAGATTTAAAGATTTAGAACTTGTTATATAGGATTGAGGTGAAGAAACCTAAAACAGCCTCTGCCATCGATGTGTAAGAAGAGAGATTCCTCTCTCTCGGGAATGCTTCAAAAACATAAGTCGGGGGGGCCAGAATGACAGCTCCGGGGGACATGTTTATTTTGTTTACTTCTGATTTATCAGAGCCTGCCACGTATGTGGCATACGGGCATTTATCGACAAGTCATTCAGTGAGTATCTGTTGAATGAATGAACGCCTAATCAAAAGCTAAAGGCAAGTATATTATTTATAGGGTATTCCTTTTAGCTAATTATTATAACTATGGAGAGTGAGAAAGAGAAAAAAAGAAAGTGGGAGAGATCTTAGCAATCTCATGTGATGTGCCCACGGTTAAACAGGGAGACAGTAACAGGCCTGGTTTTCCCAGTCCTAAGTGCTATCAGTTAAACCACCATGGAACGCTTCCCAAGGAAGAGGCATTAGCAACTTATATCTTCCCCAGAACATCCGATGAATCAACACGTGAGCCCCTCTGAGACCCAGTAATCGGCAGTAGATTCAGACCAACCAAACTAAAATAGCTTGTGTCCACTACTAGCCAAGAATGACAGGGGTGGTCTTACATACGGGGTTATTATTCAAATTCCTGGAGTACTCCGTGAGGTCAGAGTTGTCATCTCCATTTTAGAGATAAAGAAAAAGCCTTAGAGAAGTTAAGCAAACTGCCCTAACATCTCTCTGCTAGTAGAGACTCGAAGCCAAATATTTTGTTTCTACTTCAGTGCTACTTCTACTGTATCTTGAAAAACCATGGAATTCACTGAACTAATTAAATGAGGTAAACATCCATTTCATCATCCAGGATGATGCTTTTTGAGAATGAAAAACTGTGGCAATGAGCATAAACTGGCTCTGCTCTGGGCAAAACTGGAGGAAGGGCACCCTGGTCCTGTCCCTTGTCCCCTCCCTCCAACGGAGCATGTCCGTGAGTTCACGGTAATCCTAAATGATGCCACCATAAAGCATTACTGCTTTTTGAATCAGCCTTTGTGTAGTTCTGTCTGTAAATTCCTAAGTAGGAATTTCCACTGCGCTTACTATAAAAATAGCTGGAGTGTTTGACGAGATTCTAAGTGAATCAGTCAACAGTCTCTGCAGAATATTAATTAAATTAGGATTGCTTATAGAAAGTCCATTTCTATTCCAAATTTTCAAGGAACTCTAAATCTTTTTTCTGTTTCAGGTGCTGTCAATGGCACTTCATAGGAAAACTGAGAGAGGGGTGGAGGTAGGTTAGATGCTGAGACCCCAATTTCCTACACAGTACTGCAATGCCATTCTGTATTTATTTAATGGCTTTATGTTGGGAATGTGAAAAGAAAGGGTATTAGCTGGGTAACTTCTCAGTAAGTGGTAGAAAATGTCAATTCCTACTTATTATTGCTTAATTAGAACTTTTTAAAAGATATTTTCAAATTTCAGCATTTTCAAATGTCAACTAGTAACACTTCCAAATAATATTTTTAAAGCTGTGAAACGAAGCCCTATACCTTTGCCTTCTAGAAATAACCCATGGCGACGCTGGGTTGCTTGAGAGAACTTCAAACCCTCCCATCTCACCTGAGTTCACTTTCCTGTCCTATCCAATCAAGCTGAAAAGGGGGCTTGAATGGGAGTGACACAGATTTGCGCGCAGAGTCAAACCGTCTGCTTTCTGTGTTCGGCCACCCACCTCGGGCTCCACTATGTAGACGGGGCATCTTTCAGGACAGACCCAATCGCTCATTACTGTTCTGTGCCAAGAGCAGTAGTCTAACTGTGGTACCCATGTGCTATGCGAATTGCCCTTCAAGTGTGGACAAGCCAGGACCAGTCAAAACACTTTGGGAGGGTTTTCTGTAGCCTGGGAGAAGTTGGCACTCTGTTGTACAACCTTTGGAGCACCTTCCAGAGAGCGTTAGTTAAAAATGGGTGTGTGAACAAAGAGTGCATTTCCTCCCGTGACTTTTATTCCGGAGACCTCGCTACCTCACTTTTTTTCTGTTTCAGGTGCTATTAATGGCACTTCTTACGGAAACAGAGAGGGGGTGGAGGTAGTGAGGTACCTCTTCCCACATGGACACAGCCAGTCCAGAAAGCCACAGCAATACCTGTCTGAATGTGGAAGACAGATTCTTTACTAGGAGAAACTGCATTATCTGCGACTAAAACAAAAGATGTATATATAATCATAGGCATACGTTTGTGTTCCAGGTATGATGCTCAGCCAACTGTACCCCATCTGACCATCCAGAAAAAGCCACTAACACCCAGGCTTATTCTCATACAGCCAGGGCTAGGGAGGGGTGGAAGAGCATCTCTCACCCAGGCTGGCTGGCTCCCACGAGGGGAGCCAGGAGTGGCTCTCCCTCCTTGGAAGACCAGACGCCATCCTGAGCCCAGACATGTGGTTGCACCCTCTGTGGATTCCTGATGTCAGAGAAGCTGTTTCCCCCCCAGGGAAGGTGTCAGTCAAGACAACACTGTAAGCCAGAGTGAGATATACAGACCTGGACATGGGTCAGTGGCGGTTCAGTTCTTCTCCAAATCTGGTTTTCATAAGTCAACTGTCTACCTGGGCAATGACTATCGGAATCTTGGCTTCTGCCTTCTGTAATCTACACCAGCTCTTTTGTGTTTCATGAAATACTTAGAAACTATACATCACAGGCATTAAAAAAGCCTTATTTTCAGAAAGTTTGTTCAGTTTTTTAATAATTTTCCACCCAAATGATATGCATGGTCTTACTGTATTTGGTCAGGTATAATGTACACTTTTTTGCCCAAATTTTTGAGGGAAAAACAAGGATGCATGTTATATATGGGTATAATGATTACCTACCACAGGCATAATAATGGGCCATAATAACCCTGTGTATAATGCGCACAAAAACATGGGTGCGCATTATACACAACAAAAGACGGGTATCTTAGGGAGAAAGGGCTGGGGAAGTATACTCAAGCAGATCAGTATTTTCTAACAGGATCTGATTTCTAATTATAATAAATATTACAGGACAAATTTATTTCTCATTTATTATATTAACATGGCTGTTTATATCCATTTTCTCTCCTCTGTGAAAGTTAAGTCAACTACAGAGTGCAGCCCAGGAAAAGCTTCTAGGTCCTCAACCTGGGGTCCTTGGACTCTCACGGAGCCTTGGGACAGAACCCAGAGAGTTCATTAATAGGAATTGAAAAAAAACTCATCATTCATCTTTATGTTCTCTACCTCCAGTGGAAATTTACCATTTCCTCCCACCTTGAATGTTGCCAACACAGCATTACAGTATTAGTCAATCCTGTTACTGGGTTACCAAAAGAATTAACATGTATTTTCATATCACTTTAGGATATAACAGCTGTCTCACAACAATTGTATTCATTATTACTTCAAAATCATGGTACTTGAAACATCTGCCCCCATACCACATTTTCTGTTCAATCTTGAAAACAGTATTTTAGCGTAAATTATTTCTGTCATAATGCTATGTATTTTTATTGTATGCACTTAGAAACGGTATTCTGAGGAGTCGTCCATAGGTTTCTACAAACCAACAAAGAGGTCCAAGGTTAACAGAGCAAGTTAAAAATCACTGTTAGGCACTCATATTTAATAACATTAATAAATGCAGGGAGGTTACACAAAATAAAAAGCTTGCTATACACAAGTGCTTTAATAAACAATATTTTATATCCTGTGCCCTATTTTGAATTAACTGTGGACTTCAATTCTCATTAGTGCTAGTTCTTTAAGCAGTTGGAAAGAAGGGCCCCTCCCAGTTCTTTGACAGGCACAACGGTACAGCAGTGAGGTTCTTCGGGCAGCGGCTAATTGCTGCTGCCGTGAGCTCAGGACGGGCCGACGGCCACAGAGCCTGGCCAGGCCTTTTGTGAAGACAACTCTCAGAGAAGCTTCCTCTTGTCATTTTTTGATGCCTGGTTTTTCATTTCATCAAGTATAGTTAAGAACTAGATCATGTATCGTTTAAAGGAACAATCGCATTCTAGGTGCGGTCCTAAGGTCCTTGACTTTTCCCCAAGGAGACACAGAAGACACAGGGGGCAGACTTATCCAGACACTTAGACACCTCCGTCTGACCATTTAGCCAATAAGTCCAGACCAGAACAAAAGTTAGACACATGTTAAAACTGTCCTAACCGGTGTTTTTAAACAGAACGTGTTGGCCTTCTATTGATCCTGTTCTTTTTAATATTTTTTCACCTGCTCCTTTTTTTTTTTTCTTTGTCCTACCTTCATTTCAGTCGAGCCAAATAGATCAATGGCCCTTCTCAGTGTCCTGAGGATGAAGGTACCTAGTGGCAATGCCGTTGACAGTGTACTTTTAAAACTGTCCTAAAGAACAGTTGTGATTCGTCATTCTGATGACCTTCCTTCTATCCCGATAAACACCACAAGGGTGTTTATCTCTCTTCTCACTGTCATGGTCACGTGCGTTCACTTTCTAAAGCAATTCTAGGACTCCCACGTCCCCTTCTCAACACAGTTGATCCTTCTCTGTTCCTGGGACCTGTGTGCTTGGTGTAAGTCTCTAACACATTCACCAGACCTGGCAAAAGTGAAATGGTCTAGGGCCCCAAAAGACCTTTATTTTTATATGTCAATGTTAAAAAAAAAAAAAAACATAGCAAGAACCATTTTCCCTATAGGTCCACAGTCTCTATATTTCTATCTTCACACCTTCATACCACTCACTAAGCTCTGAAGAATAACATTTTTCAAGACCCTAAAGTTCAAATGTTTCAATCTCCGGACTTTGTAGATAAGAAAGTTAGACCTAAACAGACTGAGTGGTTCATGCAAAATCATTCAGCTGCCAGGACTAAGAAAAGCGCATTGCCTGTGCTGTTTTCATTTCACTCTGGTGCCCTCTCACCCTCAGCTCAGAACCACTGGGTTTTCTTGTGTTCCTGAACAGTTAATACTGGAAAAAAACCAAAACAAAACACTATTATCAACGGTATTTGCTAACATTTTAAAAACAGCTGTGTACAATCTATTTTTTATTCACAGCCCCATATCCCCTTTTGCAATTGGCACTTTACTACATTTTATTTTAGCTCAACAGTTTGAAGCCTAACATTACTTACAACTATATACCTTAAAAAGTCCTACTTTAAAGTGTTTATAATTAGCTTTCCAACAACAAAACAAAGAATCAATCCCTGTTAACAGTTCATCAAAACCTATTTGTATTTACTAATGAATTTTTATGAAACTAAATATAAAATTTTTAGGCTACAACTCAAAGACGTTTTGAAAGTAATGGATTTGTTCAATTGAACAATCTTTTTAAAAAGCACCCAAATCCCATTTGTTTTTTAGCATTAAGCCCAGGAAGTCACCCATTCTAAAGTGGATTAAAATAAGAGGTAAATACACTAAACTATGAGAGAATTCACCCAATGGGGGAAAAATATTTTAAAAGCCATTCAAGGTAGGATCCTAGCAAAATAGTGACCAAATGATTTAAGCAAGGACATTAAAGAATATTTACACACTATAGTATCGAAGGCTTTACTTCGTTCTTAGTGGCAGTAACAAAAGATACAATAAATGAAAGGCTCAGATTCTTGACTCGTTTTGCTTATCTTTAGAGCTCAGATGGAAACAACATCGTCACCACCCAAGTGAGGACGCCAGCAAGAAAACAATATTGCATGGGAACGACTGCTACCTATCCAAATCGTGGTTTAATATAGCCATCCGTTTAAACCTCAGGCTGTAATGAAAGCCTTTTGGAACTGAGAAACAAAAATTTTATCTCTCTTTGCCTATGGCTACTCTCTGACAGGGAAACTAATTGATGATTACTTATTTTTTCCCCCAATTAAACAACTGCAAGTAGAAACGGGAGACGACAGATGGAAAACCCAAAATTAAATGAAAAAGTTAAATGTTTGTAAAGACATGAACTAGAAAAAATTTAAAAGGATGATATGTTAGCGTAGTGGCTTTCAACGTTAAAACACTATAGTTAGAAAAAGTTAAGGAACTACAAAATATCTTCCATGGCTCTTAAAATGTAGAAGAATCATTACTTGTAAAAGGCAAACCATGACTAGATTTCTCTAGATTTTACATCCAGTCAGTTTCTAAGTCTTATCATTCCCATAGCCTCAGATCTTTTGAATCTGTCCCATTGCTCTTTCCAGAGCCTCTATGTGTCCCTGTGCCCTCCTCTGTCCCACTTGGAAAATCACAGTAGTCGCACCTGGGTGACCTTCCATGCGGCGGTCAGAGGGCCCTTTCTAAATCTGGCCCTGTCCGCTGCTGGGCAAATTCTCCGCAGGTTCTCCATCACCTTTAGGCTGAAGCGCAGGCGCCTGCACTGATTCACTCCGCTGCCCGGCTTTTCACCCCAGACCCCGCCAGGCCTCCCTTTCTGCAGACCCTGAAACACACATGCCTGCTTTCTCTGCTTTCCAGACAAGCAACACACTTGCAGTTCATAACACAAGCACTCCTCCCTCTGAGTTCTTGTAACCACAACTCTCTCTGCACAGAGCACCCTCCCCTTGACTATATCTGCTTGGTGGTCTAAACTCGAATAGCTCTTTGGGGAAGCATTCCCAGCTTTCCCCAGTTCGTGCGAGGCACTTCCTAATCTATGTGCTACCAGTGCCTCCTACAGACGCTACAATGCACTCATTAGCATGTATGCTCTCTCCTTCAATTCTATAAGTCCGTGTGGGGAGGGGGCCATACCATACTCACCTCTATTTCTCAGGTTCTTAGTATAGTAACTGGTAAAAGAATGGATATGTAATTAATGTATGATGAATGAATGAATGTAGTTAAACCATTATTCATTCAATATTGAATAAATATCTAGTATCTACTGTATGTCAGGCACTGTGTTGGATGCCAAGGATATACTAATAAAAAGACATGGTCTCTATGATCAAGAAATACTCTAGTGAATGGGAGGCAAAATGAAATCGCCTAGTCCAAGTGCCACTAAGCACAGCTGCACTGACATACATGACTTCATTTAACCCTTACTCGGACTGTACGGTGGGGTATCCAATTTCATAGGCAGGCTCTGAGACCTTAACAAATTATTGAGGTGTATAAAATTAATCCCAGAGCCAGAATTTGAATACAACTGCACCTAATTCCAAAGCCTATAACCCTTCCGTATCTTTGTACTTTTCTAATGTTTAAACTTGGGGGTTTGTTCTTGATTTTTTTTTTTAAATCCGACATGAGCACTGGGCACTAGATAATATGATGGCCTCACTCAGGTCTCTCTGCAGCAGCAATTCTCAGGTCATTCTATCCAGGATTAGGGGCAGCCATTGTCAGATACTGTGCTGTCAGTTCTACGAATGTTTTCATTTTCCTGTTTTGTGCAGAGAACTCTACAATAGGCACACTAAATCCACTACGGTCTCGTCCAGGCTTTCAGAAAGACCCATCATTCCAAAACCGCTAAGTTCTGAGGCTGAACCACTGTGCTTCACTGATGCAGTGAATAGTCAAAATCAACTGAAATTTAATAGTTTATGACAATGATTGCAATATTGATGATAATGATGACAATATTAACAATAGCGAAAACGACTGTAAAGCATCCCTGCAAAATTGAATGGCACTCCAAAAATAAAAGACAGGGAAAAATGCATTTGCCTCTAGAGCACATTATCCCAATAAAATACTGGCTTTTATAACAGAGATTTCCATCTTTCAATCTCGTGAGGAATGTATTCCCTACTGTTCTTCTCTCGAAAGCCCTGGTGCTCTCTATAGCCCTCACTTTTTTTGTTGTTGTTCTTTCCATTACTACCATATTTATGTCTGTGAGCATGTTACGCTTAATCATCACCAGCAACTGATTACACGTAGAAACTTTGTTCTTTTACTTACAAGCATTTGTATAGTTCCTGCTACGTATCACCCAGTGTCCTAAGCACTTTACAAGTATTAATCCACTTAATCCTCAGAATCTTGCTACAACAGTAAGGTACTATTATTATCCCCATATTATTAATGAAGAAATGGGGGAGAAAAAATGTAAGTAAATCGCCAACATCACAGCAAGGACCCCAGCCCAGGCCATCTGGCAGCGAAAGACCTTGCTCTAACCACCAGGCTGGGATGTTTCTCAGATAAATTTGATAATCCAAACAGAAATCCTGGAAAGGAGTATCAGCATGGGACACTGGATAATCTTTGAATAATCTTTGACTGTGAATCACAGAATTTTATATTCCAGGTGCAAATGCAAGACTAATTAAACCTCTCCTATGGAGAGACAGCAGATAGATGGCAAACGCTTTTCTGGGGCCAGGATGTTACGATGAAGAGGGAACCCTCTGATCTCCTGATAAAGCCATTAATCTCAAGGTACAGGTACCATTGTGCAGTTAAGGGCGGTCAAGGGGCGCTAAACACTTGCCTCCAGAAGGTTCCCTAACGCTTCTGAGAAAGGCTGTCCTCAAGGATAAGTCCACTGATTTCGAAAGCAGTTACAACATTAATTCAACTGAAACAGAAAGCCCTTTTGAGAAATGCTTCACCTTAAATTAAACCAGATCCCAAATGAAGACCATCAGCCACAAACAGGGTGACTGTCTGTGCCCATGTGCCTGAGACAATTCCAGATTTCACCTCTGGCCCAAGGGTAAATATTCACAGCACGCTCTTTTCCTCTCGGAAGCACAGTGGTTTAGGTGATAAAATATGTAGCGACCCTTACCATGGGTAAACAAGGGTTGGCTGCAACTCTTACTATACCCAGGGAAGAAATATCTCCACAGATGAGCATGCACAGCTTATCTAAAAACCTCTAAACTTACCACTTCTATTTTACAACGCTTCAACTAAAATTCAATTCAATTACTAAATCACCTTAAGCATCCTAACCAGGGAAAAACTAACAACTAAAAAATACTTTTTTAACTATGTAGCAACTGGTACAATAACTGTGTAGCAACCCATGCAAAGCCCCATGAAGGCATGAAAGACATGGTCCCTGCTATCCAGGTGTGCACCATCCGTTGATACAGAAAAAGCACATGCAGCCAGGCTGTGCTAAGCCCTGTAAACATAGTACTTAATCCTCATGACAACACTGTGAGATAGGAATCAGTACCTTCTTTTCAGGAGAAGAAAAACAGTCTCTGAGGTCACCATGGATACGGTCAATTAATAATTTGGACACTGTTGAAGTAACGTGAAATGTTTAGCTCCCATCCCTACTGCATGTTTGAGATGACAGAATGTTTTAATATACAAATGACAAGAGTCTTCAAGATTCATATAGCCTTGACTTTCATTTATTACACAGTGAAACTCCACTCTTCTCCAGTACTGATTGTGTGCGTGTCTATTTCCTGATACAACATGAGGCTCAGGTATGGCCAGATGGCACTGGCGCTGTCTGTACAACAGCATGTGTGTAAGCATTTGAATATTCAGCTGTTCTTTCTTTTTTGTTTTTATGTACCAGAGTGAAAGGCAGAAAAATGAAAATGTTAATACTGGTACTAATACAATTTGGGAAATGTATGTTATCATTAACTGAGCCAAGAGCAAAACAATAAAAGCTCACAGGACATACGCTAGTCCATTGTGAGTTTATTTGTGAAGGAAATGGCAAGTATTCAATGGTATTCATAAAATGATAGAACTAAGGTCGGACACTGTGTCTACAATTTGAGGTACAGGGGTGAGGCAAATGGAGAGATTTGTAGATTTGCCAATTAAGAATCAATATCAGAAAAGCAAGTGATTCAAAAGCAAAGAGAAACTGAGAAATCACTAAAACTGTTGATATGGATGACATTTTCTACCAATTTCTTATCAAGAGAAGACAAAGACTAGTTTCAACTTTCTCAGGGCAAGCTTTGTATGTAAGTCCCCATTAAAGTCGGCATCAAACTTGCCTGCCTGAAAATTTACAACGTGAACATCTGCCACACTGTCAAAATACATTTTTTTAAACTTTATTTTTTTAAAGATTTTTTTATTCATTTCATTTTTACACAGAGGGGAAGGGAGGGAGAAAGAGAGGGAGAGAAACATTAATGTGTGGTTGCCTCTCACATGCCCCCTACTGGGGACCTGGACCGCAACCCAGACATGTGCCCTGACTGGGGAATCAAACCGGCGACCCTTTGGTTCACAGGCCGACACTCAATCCACTGAGCTACACCAGCCGGGGCACATGTCTGAAGAAAATACGTTTCTTCTATCTCCTGAAGTCATGCCAAATAAGCTGAGATACCTAAAACCTTAGGAGGGAACTTATTTTTAAAATAAATTCATATTATATGTGTTTGCTATTTAATATTGTTTTTAGTATATTAGACAAACATAGGTACACTGTCAAATTTAAAAAGAAAAACCTAGGGTCCATATACCATACCTGATGTCATAATTAGGGATTTTATAACATTTTCACTTCTGTGAGGTGGTCTCTCCTCGAGCCCTTGTGATTAGCCTGCCAGTCTGAGTTACTCAGCCTTTATACATGATTTCCATCTTGGCTTTCAGAAAGATATCCCATAATAAAATAGGATAACATGAAAACTGTTGGCTCTTACAGTAAGCCTGTGATAGGGGCAGCCCCATGGCCCTAATTTAGACCACGGTCTCCCTGTGCGTGGAAATCAGCTTACCCCTGAGTCTTCAGTGCCTCCTCTTGCTCTAGTCAGGCACAAGATATTAAATGCTTGTTGAATATATTTTAAAGAATCTAAAAACTTCATATTTCCATATTCTAGAAAAATAGAATGTCTTTTCTAACTTAACTTTCACCATTGACTTTGACTCACTCTTTCCGCAATTGATGTTTAAACAACTGAAACCCACTTAAAATTCTCCCTGAATGTTGGGATTCTAGTCACTACTTTGGAGAAAGCTACAAGGTCAGGAATCAAGCTAGTCAGGTTTTCTCTTCAGGTGTTCAGCACATACAACCTTCTTTTTTCTGGAACAACTTGAAGTTCCTTCTTCTAAAGCACATTTTTTCCCCCTTTGAGGCAAAAAGTCTCCTCTCTTTAGTTTCTCTGAGCTAGACAGTTTCTGAGCTTCTCTCTGGAGCCTGTACATCCCTTTACGATTTTCCACATCTTCAGACCTTAGAAACCTGAAATGACATCACTTTCTTTGGCTGATTCCAACTGAGCGCTTCTGGCAGGAACTGTGAAGATTAACGAAAATTGACTTTTTAAAGGGTCAGGCATTTTGGAAATAAGATAGATCACTGGGCACTAATCAGGAGGGCTGTCCTTGGTGTATTTGTTAAAGGGAAAAAGTATATTACAGAGCAATATGCCCTGTTGTGGAAAAATTATATTTATAATCTATATACATGCGGAAAAATGGAAAGATGCATTCCAAATATTGCAATTAAGGGCAAAAATTATCCTTTTCATTTTCTATACTTAGGCAATCTTTGTGATTTTCAAATTAAGTGTACATTTCTTTTGTAATTAAAACAATAAAAAAGAAATGGTTAGGTCTTCTCAGTTTGCATGGCCATTTTTAGGCAAAGCCCTGCCTTAGACACCAGAGATGTAAAGATAAATTAAATGTGGCTCCACCACGATATAGTTCGCAATCTCAGGGAAATGAACACATTTATAGTCAATAACACTATAATTATTTTGATCTAGAACCAAAGAGTACATAAATATTAGCTACTTAATACCTAGAGAGAAAACAATTTATCCACCGGTACCACTGAATCCTATAAAGGAGCTGAGACAGAAAAGAAAGGTGCAAAGTTAGCTGGGTTTTGGTGGAAAGCTTACATGCTTTCTAGACAAGAGCTGGATTGAACCCCTCACTACATCTTTCGCCCACTGTCAGACATCAAGTATGTAACCCGATCTCTAGAGCAGTCACTCTTAAACTCTAACATGCCTGGGTATCACAGAAACACGATTGTAAAAGCACAGATTCCTGGAGAATAGCCCTGGAGTGTCTCACTCACTGGGTCTTGGATAGGACCCAGGAAACTGTATTTCCACAAACACCACCGGCACCTCTCTGACAAACACTGGCAGGGGGCCAGAGTTCCCGCATCTGAAACATGCATGTGGCCTACCTTCTTTAGGTTCTGGTGCACATGAATCAGACCAAGTAAAGATGGCTCTATTTTTCTAGAAGTTCTAGAAGTCCATAGAGTTATCTTCAAGATACCGATGAAATCAGCTAGAAGCCAATCCTCTCTGAGTGGGAGCTTTGGTTGCTGCCCAATGACTACTCAGGTTTTCCAAGGCATGGAGAAACTGGAGAGAGCATCAGTTTCCTAGAGCTGCTGTAATAAGTTACCATAAACTTGGTGGCTTAAAACAACAGAAATTTATTCTCCCATAGATCTGGAGGCTAGCAGTTCAAAAGCAAGGTGTTGGCAGGGCCCAACTCCTCTCAATGCTCTAGAGCAGTGGTTTCCCAACCTTTTTGGTACCAGGGACGAGTTTCACAGAAGACAATTTTTCCACCGACTCGGGGTGTGGGGGGTAGCGGATGGTTTCAGGGCGATTCAAACGCATTATATCCAGGCTCATCTCCTGCTGTGCGGTCCAGTTCCTAACAGGCCCAGACCGGTCTGTGGCCTGGAAGTCGGGGAGCCCTGCTCTAGAGGAGATTCTTGCTTGCCTCTTCCACCTTTAGTGGCCCAGGTAGGGTAGGACACCAGTCCAATCTCAGCCTACATCTTTACATGGCCTTCCCCACTGAGTCATCTCCTCTGTCTCTTATAAAGGCCCATGCCATTGGATTTAGGGCCCCCTTGGGTAATCGAGGGTGATCTCATCACAATATCCTTAATTTATGTATATCTTCAAAGACTCTTTTTCCAGATTAGGTCATATTGATAGGTCCCAGGTGTTAGAACACAGGAATATCTTTTGGGACGCCTTTATTCAACTCACTGCACAGGTTTTGTAGTTTTTTTTACTCTCTGGTTCTAGACCCCAATATCTGCTAAAGTTTTTCAGTTTCTAAATTGCCTTTCATCCTGCACAAACTATAGGCCCCCCAGACATGGCATACGGCCTCTATCTCCACATTTCAAAATATATGTAATTTAATAGTAAAATATTCATAACATAAAATTTATCATTTTAACCACTTATGTGTACATTTCAATGGCATGAAGTACATTCCTTCTTGTGCCACCATTAACACCATCCATCTCTAGAACTTTCCCATCATCCTGAACTGAACCCCTTACACATCTATACCCATTAAATGGTAACTCCACATTTCACCCACCCCCTACCCCCTGGTGACTTCTATTATATTCTGTCTCTATGAATTTGACTACTTTAGGTACTTTTATATGTGGAACCATACAGTATTTGTCCTTTTGAGTCTGGCTTCTTTCACTTAGCATGATGTCATCAAGATACATCATATTATAGCATCTATAAGAATTTCATTCATTTTTATGGCTAAATAATATTCCATTGTATAGATATACCACATTGGTTTATCCATTTAGCTGTTGATGGACATTTGGGTTGTTCTCACCTTTTGGCTAGTGTAAATAATGCTGTTCCAATCTAATTGCCTGTAGATTAGAAAAATTCACCCACAGAAGGCTGTTGTGTATGTAGCAGATGGTACTAGAGAGTTGAAAACATTTCTATTGCAAAGAATATAAACAACTCAAATTTGACTATCAAACTAACCTGTCCCAACTCTGTTCCTACTTCTCTGTAAGTTTTCCAGTCACTTTCCCCCTTCTCTTTCCTGTCTCCTCCTCCTCTTTTTCTCTCCTTCCCTTCAAACCTCAAATCTCTGTTCACCATGTGTCCAGCTATCTTTTTTTACCTTGTTTTCCATCAGCCTTTTTTCCTCAGGGTCTCAATGTGCCGCATCAATGAGCTTACAGGGTATTTTTCTAGGCAAAATCCACTGCCTCCTAAGAAGGATTTATGGGTCCCACCATTAAGATAACGTCTTTCTTCCCTGCTATGTTACATTTGAATTGGCTTTGGTCATTAGAAAAGCAGCTACTTGAAAATGGGAGACAGCCCTGGCTGGTGTATCTCAGTGGATTGCGTGTTGGCCTGCGAACCAAAGGGTCACTGGTTCGATTCCCCAGTCAGGAGAATGTCTGCTTGGATTGCAGGCCAGGTCCCCAGTGGGAGGGCGGGCATGTGAGAGACAACCGCACATTGATATTTCTCACCCTTTCTTTCTCCCTCCTTTACCCTCTGTCTAAAAATAAAAAATAAATAAAATCTAAAAAAAAAAGAAAATGGTAGACAAAAGGATGAAAAAGAGAACAGGGTTTGAAATGAAAAGTTCAGAAGAAATTAGGGCAAAAGTTGTCTTCAAAGGAGAGAGGAGAGAGAAGACCCAAGAATAGTGACCCTTCAGAAGACAGCAGAAAGGAATGCAGTCAGCATTTGAGAAAACTGTCAAGAAATCCACAAAAGGTTATAAACATATTGATTGATGAAACAGGTAGGAACATCAATTATACTAGATGACACTTTTGAAGATTAGTTATATAGGAGATTTCAAGATAATTGTGCTAATATAGGCTACTACAGAATTTATATGTGTTTGTGCTCAGAAAAGAAACATAGGCATGCCTTATCAAAATGCAATTCTTTTATGAAAATATGTTGTGTAGCAGTTTTCAGGTGACGGGAAACCCTCACTCTCTTATTTTAATTGGGAAAATTTATATGTTCCCAACCCATCCAAATACCCCTCCAGTTTCTCCAAATATCAATAAAACGCTCATAAACATGTCTAGAGCAATCCAAATTCACCCAGGGCTTCTGAATAATAGAAATTACATCATTTGAAACACCAATTACCTAATTATTTAAGACATAATAAAGCACTTGGAGTGTATGTTTGTATGTTGTGCACAAGGAATCCTTTCTTATAACATCATCTAAAATTACATTTTCATTTTACATGAGCAAGGCATATATACTGTAATGTAAATAAACAATGACATAACATGTCAGAGATAGTAAAGATGCTATCTAAATTAAACCCTGGTTGGAAGCGCTCCCAACCCCTGATAGAAAGAAACTGAGGCTCAGGAAAGGCCAAACACTCAGGAACAAAAAGGAGGAAGACGATCAGAGACAACGCGAAACTTCCAAACAACATGAGCAAAGAACTCAGCTGCAGCCCACGCACCCTGCAGCCTCTGGCCTGACCTCAACGCCAACAGAATGTTTTCACCAGACACACACGCATGTGCAGTACGGTGAGCTGCTGATTCAGACAGAGAGTTTAGAGTCAAAGGGTCCACAAATCCGTCCAGCAAACATTTAGGTAATGGAAGTTTACTCACACCTGTATACTTTAAAAGGAAAACAAACCATAGAGAATTTGGTGGTGATCCTATATATTCTCACATTATACTCATTCTGAATGAAATCCAAATTTTTGGTTCTATCTCTAAGGGGTTAATTTTATAGAGTTAACACAGAGTTAGAATCCGGCTGGAAGGTATATTGGAAACACAACTCAGTCTATTCTTATAACCTTAAAAAAGTACATAAAATTAAAAGTTCCCTTTATCTAGCAGAGTTTATTGAAATTCAAAGCTGCAAAATGCAGTATGTACTTTAGATTCCCAGATTCAACAACAGGAACCATATTAAAACTAGCCGCTGTTATAGATGAATGGACAAAGAAAAAATATATATATATAGTGGAATATTATTTAGCCATGAAAAAGAAGGAAATCCTGCCATTGTTAACATGAATGGCCCTAAGTAAAATAAGTCAGACAGAGAAAGACAAAAACTGCATGATTTCACGACAAAAAAAAAAAGCTGAATTCATAGAAACAGAGAGTGGAGTGGTGATTACCAGGGCCAGGGACACGTGTGAAATGAGGCGACGGGCGAGGAGTATACAAACTTTCACTTCTACGAGAAGAACGAGGAATCTAATGTATGGCATGGCGACTACAGTTAACAATACTGTATTATACGCCTGAAAGTTTCTAAGAGAGTAAATCTTAAATGTTCTCACCATACACACACAAAAATAATTATAGGAGGTGATGGATGTGTTAACTAACTACCTCCATGCCTCAAATCTTCACGTTGTACGCCTTAAACTTACACAAGGTTGTATGTCGATTAGGTCTCAGTAAAGCTGGGGCTAAAAAGGGTTCTGCTGTGCTCTCATAGTATTTAATTTTGGCACGTTCAAAGTAGTTCGCTACGAAATAGGGAGGGAGGGAGGAAGGCAGAGAGCGGCTGCTCTCATACAAGTGTTACCCCTCCCCCAAATCCTCTTCAGTGGATGCACTGCCACCAAAAGGGAGGAACCCAAGGACTGGAGAGATATTCCAGGTGCAATACAAGAAAGAAAAGGTCTTCTGGAAAAGCATTCTCAAAAGCTAAGATTTGAAATATTACCACAGGAAAAGAAAAATGTTTGATTGGCTTCCAAAATGTATCTCGCCCAGCCAGGGAGTAATGAAATACAAAACAGTATCTCTGAAAATCTGTCTTAACTCTCTACACGTCTTCTCACACACACATACAGAGAATGTGAATACATGCATACTTTGCTCTAGCCTTTCTTTCTTTCTTTTTTTCTTCTTTTTTCAATGCTACACAGTCCTCCAGGTTTGTTTTTAGCAGACACTAAGCAAAATCAATTACCATTCCCAAGAAATAGTCCCACTGAAAAATTAGTTTTGAAGCCTGTCACATCTTTTACACTATCTGGCCCATAAAGTTATAAATCCTCTCCCAACAGAAATCCATTCCATCGCGAGGAAGAAGCTAAAGTTCTATGCAGTCCAATCTTCTCTGGGGATCTGAAGACAATTTCACACTTCTGTTTTTAAACATCTTGAAAAATCTTTACATTTGCTTGAAAGGGCAGATTGATGTTCCCTGCACACACACACACACACACACACACACACACACACACAAAGGAAATAAACACAGTAAATTTAAAGAAGCTACAGGGGCAGCCTCTGTGGTAAATATATCAATCAAGTCTATTATTTGTAAACGTTTTGTTGTTTGTTTTTTTTTAATATCTGCCTTAAATTCATGTAATCTAAAAACCAGGGTAAAGAAATCGACTTCAATAAGCTGAACTGTCCCTGATTCCACAGGACTGCCTGGAGGGCAGGGGAAGAACGTAGCTGCCTAACCATTTTTTAAAATAATCACTGCAAGTGTCCTTGATAATGTATTTCAATGTTCTGACCAGTTAACATCAAAAAGTTCATCCTGATAGCTAACCTAATTTTCTTCAATTGCAAAATAACATCGTTGTCAGGCAAGGAGGGGGAGAAAGTGAGCACAGATGTCTGAGTCGGAGGACCTGGTTCCAAGTCCTATATTTGCCGTGCGACTTCAGACGCATTACGTATGGGTGCCTGTTTCCTAACTGCTGAAAGAAATTACCGACCTAGATGGTGTTTAAAGATATGGTTCTCTCCTAAGAGAGGGAAACTAAATGACCAGCACAAGCCAAACAAAGCAGTCATCCACACATGTACATGTGATACACATAATTAGTATTTTAGGTAGACTTCTTTTACTCAGACTGACCAATCCTAACCTGTTTTCACATTTCTAAAACTCTGTTCAGTGTGTCCCTTGTGGAGAATCCCGTTTTTGACAAGTAACCGATGTGGGGTTTCCCTCTGCGTTTCCTGTTAGCCCGGGACACTCCTCCATTCCCACGTTATTGCAATCTCGGAGATGGGGACACATTTGGGCCTTTGGATTTTGGAGAAGAACCAAAGAGGCAAAACCTTGACTTCTGCCTCTAAAAAGCCACAGACTTCCCATGAACAAGAGACCTACCGTATTCTGTTTCCCAACCCAACAATGAGATGACTCCAGTCTGCATGGGGTGTGTGGGCCTCACAAATGAGGACGGGGGGGGGAGGGGGTGACGCAGGGGTGAGGGAGAGGCTCTGAGGGAGAGGTAGACCCTGAAGTCTTTATAATCAGAACAAGGAAGGTGTGCAAGAAGCAGGGGGGACCAAGACAAGGGTCCAGAGAGAGGACCAGAGTGGACCCTCATGTACTCCGTATCTGCAAGAGCCCTCCAAATTAGTTGGAACCGATGAGAGAGCAGAAACCATGAACTGACCGAGGACCCTCTGAATTGATGGCTATTACCTTGAACTGTCAAAAGACTTCAAATGGAAAAAAAAAAATCAAGTTACATCTTTTGGAGACCCTAAGGTGCTGGTCTTAATGCCATACCTCTTCCACTCCTCTCTGAGTAATTCAACCCTCTGAACCTTGTTTAATAAGGAGTAAGGTCCAAACAAGACATGATGACTGAGGGGCCACTCTAAGGGGAGTCCAAGAATCCCCTTGTTGTTTGCAGTGTCACATGTGATTCCAAAGCAGCATTGGAAGCTGACCTCGCTCACCTAAGTGGGCTATGAAGTAAAATTTCCCTGCTGCTCAAAGAGATCAAAGTTAACGTCAGCACGTGCTGTGGTTTCCTAGCACAGACAAGTGAGTAACGTTGGAAGTTAATCGTTACCAGTAGTAGCAAAAATTTTGTTCAAGCACGGTTACACCTACCTTGGAGAGAAAAATGCAATATACCCAGATTTCCCTGGAGGGAAACTGACAATAGTTCATTATCTATGTGCGGAATTCATCACATTAGGCAGACTTCTGTTATGGGCCACCCATGGGCTTCACTCCCTAGCAAAGCCCACATCAGTAGTTAGCACCGCAGGCTTCAGGTTTCAGTTCTATTTCTTCTGGTAAAAGTTTAAATTGGGCTTGTATAAACCTCTTCTCACCTGTGAATTACCTAGAACTAGATGAAGAACACAGTTGGGTTTCCCCCCACCCCCTTTTTTTTTTAAGACAGGGGGAAGGGAGGAAGAGAGGGAGAGAAACATCAGTGTGTGTTTGCCTCTCACATGACCCCTACTGGGGACCTGGCCCACAACCCAGGCAGGTGCCCTGACTGGGGAAGTGAACCAGCGACCCTTTGGTTCGCAGGCCAATGCTCAATCCACTGGGCTATACCAGCTGGGGGTGGTTTTCCTTTTGATTAATATAAAATAGATGAACTACATAACAACTCCAGTTGCTTTCCATTGTGACAGTATTCGACATTTCTAATTCACCACAATGACATCTTCTATTCCCCATAAAGCTGTTAGGAAAGCAATTGCATCAGTTAGAAGTAAATTAGCACACCTTCTTGATGTTTTAACATAGTGGTCATAAACCACGGGAAAAAATAATGTTCCCTTTCCATGCAAAAACATCACCACTCTGTAATTGCTATAAGGATTTCTATCACAAAACTGATTTTGATATGACTTTATTTTAGCATAAAGTCATTAGAACAAAGTGATCACTCTGTGAACCCTTCCCTCTACTCAGTAAGCCCAAGGGGTTTTCTGACGTCATTGAGCCACAGGCCCACAATTTGCACTACTAAACTCAGACCACTGCACTCACACCGGAGGCCGGAGGCCGCTACAAAAAAAATTCCTACACCTTGGAATAATTACTGTTTTTTCACTGACCCTGCATGTAAGGGTGATGTAATTTCCCCAAAGGAATGGTTAAAATACTGCACTAACGTTCAGACTAACTTTTTAAAACAACTTTATTATCTCCCTACATTCATTTTAATTTGAACAAATTAAGATTCTCACGGGGCCTTTTTTCACTTTGTTTATCCTAAAGGCCACAGCTCTCAACATAAAGCCTTAGTAAAAGGAGATAATGACATTTCCAGAACCTAGGCAAACCCCTCCTCACCAACCCCCTAAAAAAAATGAGAAGTTTCTAAGGGACCATTTGTTACAGCTAAGCCAATTTATTTTCAGCCTAGGCTCTCAGATAAGTCAAATGTAAGTGCGATGGTATTAACCAACTTGACGAGCACCCCAGGGAAAATTTAAACTCATAATTTTTTAAAAGAGTATCTAATACCTTTCTTCTTTAATTTCTATGTAAAGATGCTCATACTGAAAATAAAAGCTGTGTGACTGGATGTAACTGAAAAGACACCACAGTCCCAGCCCCAGGAGGCTCACAAATTTAAATGAGTGTCTAATTACACAAGCAGCAGCTCTTAGCAGACTTGTCAATAATTTAAAACTGACAGCTTTGTTGTTCCAAAAAGTGCTGTCCTACTTCAAAAGGGCCAGTCAACAGACTAGTATCTTTAAGGTGGTTTAGCAAAAAGTTTCATTATTCAAAATTATTCAACAAATGTGGTAGATCAAGGTCTCTTAATGATGGTTGGACATTAGGCTGAGCACTTCGAGGATCAAAGACGTTTAAAACATGATTCTGGCCCTTCAGGACTTTATAGCCTGCTACGAAGCTAAGAATGCTCAGGAAACAATTGGCAAATAAGGAGAGAATTTTTAGCACTAATATTTGTCGGAAGGACTTTCCACTGTCCAACACAGCAGCTAGCTATGCGTGGTTCTTAGCGTTTAAATGCGCCTTGTCCAAATTGAGACGCGCTAGGTATAAAATACACACTGAACTTTGAAGACTTAGTACCAAAAAAGGATATAAAATATTTCATCAATAATTTTTGTATTGATAACACATTAAAGTGACAATATCTTGGATATATTCAGTTAAATGAAACGTTAAAATTAATTTCAGCTGTTTCTTTTTACTTTTGTAATATGGCTACTAGACACATAAACATGACCTATCTGGCTCCACATTGGTGGTTTATATTTCTTTTTCTCCTACACGGGGCTGGTATAACCTGTAAGTACAAACAGGGTATGGAAATTTCACCAAGGGGCTGGTCCTTAAATGATCTAAAGGACTTTGATAGGTGAAGTTTGGAGGGAGACAAGTTCCAGGCAGGAGCTGGAATATTAATAATAAAATTTCAGGGCAAAGGGGAGATCGGCCTGGAAGTGCACTTGCAGGTTTGGATATCTGTGTCAAGATCAAATTTTGGGTCAGGTAGAGGGGCATGCACACACCATTTTCCTAACTTCTCATCTTACTTCGGGTGTACTTTGTAAGCAAACTCAACATACAATATACCATAGAGATGTATATAATAAGTTTATAAAATCTTCGGTGGGGAAGCAGGAAGTTGAGATTCTATCCGTCATTCCCAAAGTAACCTTGGGTAAATGATTTATCATTTCTGCCTCCAGTTATCCCCACTGCCCCTTAATATTATATAATTTCTAGTACTTTTCTTAATGCTTATGTTATCTATTGACTAAGAATTTTCTGCCATCATGGCTCTAATTTGCATCTCTCTGATGGCTGGTGATGTTGAGAATCTTTCTGTATGTCTGTGAGCCATCTGTATGTCCTCCTTGGAGAAATGTCTATTCAGGTCCTTTGTCCATTTTTTAGTTGGATTGTTTGTCTTCCTGGTGTTGAGTCATATGAATTCTTTATATATTTTGGATATTAAACCCTTATCTGATGTATCGTTTGCAAATATATTCTCCCATACAGTCAGTCCCCTTTTCAATTTGTTGATGGTTTCTTTAGCCATGCAGAAGTTTTTTAATTTAATGTCATCCCATTTGTTAATTTTTTCCTTTATTTCCCTTGCTGTAGGAGGTATGTCAGCAAAAGTATTGCTATGTGAGCTACCTGAAATTTTTCTGCCCATGTTTTCTTCTAGGAGTTTTATGGTATCCGACCTTATATTTAAGTCTTTTATCCATTTTGAGTTTATTCTGGTGTATGGTAAGTTGGTGGTCTAGTTTCATTTTTTTGCATGTACCAGTGCAGTTCTCCCAACACCATTTTATTGACGAGGCTAATTTTACTCCATTATATGCTTCTGTCCCCTTTGTCAAATACTAATTGACCATAGAGACATGAGTTCATTTCTGGGCTCTCTATTCTGTTCCACCGATCTATGTGTCTGTTCTTATGCCAGTACCAGGTTGTTTTGATTACTATGGCCTTGTAGTATAGCTTGATATCAGATATTGCGATCCCTCCAACTTTGTTCTTCTTTCTCAAGATTGCTGAGGCTATTCGGGGTCTTTTGGGTTCCATATAAATTTTTGAAATATTCTAGATCTGTAAAATATGCCATTGGCATTTTAATAGGAATTGTGTTGAATCCATAGATTGCTTTGGGTAGTGTGGACATTTTAATGATTTTAATTTTTCCAATCCATGAACACGCTATATGCTTCCATTTATGTGTGTCCTCCTCAATTTCTTCAGTGTTCTATAGTTTTCCAAGTACACGTCTTTCTCTTCTTTGGTTAGCTATATTCCTAAGTACTTTATTTTGTTGTTGTTGTTGTTGTTGTTGCTATAGTAAATGGGATTTGTTTTCTTAGTCTCTCTTTTTGATAGTTCATAAAACCACAATGAGATATCACCTCACACCTGTCAGAGTGGCCATCATTAAAAAATCACCAAACAACAAGTGCTGGTGAGGATTTGGAAAAAGAGGAATCCTCGTGCACTGATGGTGGGAATGCAGACTGGTGCAGCCACTGTGGAAAGCAGCATGGAGTTTCCTAATAAACTAAAAATGGAACTGCCTTTTGACCCAGTGATTCCACTGCTGGGAATATACCCTAAGTATCTCAAAACACCAATTCAAAAGAACTTACGCACTCTGATGTTCACAGCAGTGCTATTTACGATAGCCAAGTGCTGGAAACAGCCTAACTGCCCAACAGTAGGTGAATGGATTAAAAAACTGTGCTTCACCTATACAATGGAATACTACGCAGCAGAAAGAAAGAAGAAGGGATTCCTACCTTTTGCGATAACATGGATGGAACCGGAGACTATTATGCTGAGTGAAACAAGTCAGTCAGTGAAAGACAAATACCATATGATATCACTTGTAAGTGGAACCTAATGAACAAAATAAACTAATGAGCAAAACCAGAGATGTGGACATATGGAACAGACTGATAGCTGCCGGAGCGGAGAGGGGAGGGAGGTAATGGTGGAAAGGAGGGGAAAGGATTAGTCAAAAAGAACATGTATGAATGACCCAAGGACATAGCAAATAGTGTGGGGATTGACTATGGGAGCAGGAGTGGGTTGGTGGAGTAGGGCAAAGGGGGAAAAATTGGGACAACCATAATAGAATAAACAAGAATAAAAAATTTTAAAAATATTAAAAAAAGAATTTTATGCCAATAAAGACTTGAAAAATATCATATACATAACAGATTGATATCACTCTAGGACCATGGTCAGCCAGCTGGGAGACTGGCTTCCCACCCATCAGTGGATGCCCTTGTTCCCACACAGCTATTCAACTCCCCCCCGCCCCACACGTTCCTTAATGGCCTAACCTCCAGTCCCATGGAGAGAGCCTACTACACACTTAACATCTAGCCGGCTTTTCTCGCTTCCTTTCCTTATTACACAGGGGAAGGTAGAAGGATCTGTAACTAAAGATGCTTCAGGGAACCTGGCCTACACCCTTTTGTTTTTCCACTCCACATCCCCTCCCTACACCAGTGGTCCTCCCACTCTTGTTCTCATACACCCACTGAAATGATTTAGAAAAACCTCTCTCATGTTTTTAAGTTGACATCCAAAA
The DNA here is from genome assembly GCA_004026545.1 of Mormoops blainvillei. Taxonomy (NCBI): domain Eukaryota; kingdom Metazoa; phylum Chordata; class Mammalia; order Chiroptera; family Mormoopidae; genus Mormoops; species Mormoops blainvillei. The sequence goes on along the minus strand of PVJD01005842.1, from coordinate 8,967 downwards.
ATTACCACATACTTTCCTGTAGAGTATCATTGGTAGAGAATATAATTGCATCCATCCTGTAAATTTTGTAAGAACACTTAAAAGCATATCTGTGACTTCATTCTTTTAAACATATCCAGTGTTTAAACTGTGTGAAATCACCACAGTGATTTCACTCCCACCTTCATCCAGTTAAAAAATATATAAATAAGCTCTTAACATTAAAAAATGTTGCATCGTTCCTTTTTCTCTTGGAACTCATAATTCTGTTCTACTTCAACAAAATTTCAACCCAATGTAATATATTTTATGCTTGAAAGTCTTTTATTGATCACCTTATCATATATATTACAAAAAAATATGTTGGTAAACATAATTTTTTTAATCTCTTAGGACCATAAATTTCTAAGTGATAACATTTTTCTTCTGGATTGAGCTCTCATTAAACTACCATTATATAAAATTGATCAGTGCAATGTAACATATATTATATTTTGACAGATATTTATTAATTATATAAATCAGAACGTAGATGGAACTATTAGTTAATTAAAATGATTTTTTCAATTATTTCATGGGTTCCTGGATAATATCATTCATTGCTAGAATGAAACAATGTTCTGCATCCAGTTTATTCCTGTTCTTCATTTTTTATGTGAGTGCCTTGAACATTCTTTACATAAGTAGATAGAAATAGAAGGAGTTTTATTATAGCAATGTCGCTCAATTCTTTAAACTCCTTCTGAGTTATATGCCAAAAATCAAATAGTTATCTAGCATCAAAAATTATTTTTAATGATCCATCAGCTGACAGTTCCATTACACATTCCTTTTATTTCATGAAAAAAAAAAGAAACAAACAAAGAAAAATGTACCTGAGTAACAAAGGAATTTATCACCCACATGGGTCATTCACCTTCTCCAGATAAATGTTATTGATTTTGCGTGGGGCCCGCAGAGGCACTATGGCAAGTAAGAATTAATGCCCTTCTTTCATCAATGGTAAAAGAACTCGTGAAAGGTGATATGGGGAAGAAGAACCTATTTGACCACAAGAGGATTCTCAAGAATATCGATCTTAGGCAGACAACATATGGAAGCTGAGGACCTAGCACCGGGATTCCCTTAAAATCCTTTGTGCGCCCACATAAACCTTGGGGTTTCGTGCCCACCCGTTAAGTACATGTGCCTCGCTGTGAAGACCACTGCTGTAGGCCTTTACCAACTTCCATGCTGGTAAAGTTACCGTATGTCTAAGCGCTGACAACTCTCAAACATATATCAGGTCAGTCCACTCTCCTGAGACTCAGCACATTGGCCATTCTAACTCGTAAACATTTCCTCAGTCTATCCACTACTCTCTATCCCTGGCTGCCCTTGCCCAAGAAAATCGCCATACTTTCTTGTCTGGAGTGGTATAGGAACATCCTCACTCACTCATCGCCCCGCCTCCGGTCTTCTTTCCTTCCCACCCCTTCTCCACATGGGTAACTGGAAGGGTTAAAAGATAAAATAAGATGGGATCATGTTCCAATCCTCCCTCAAAAATCTTCAGTGGCATCACACACTGAGGATAAAGTACAAACTCCTTTATTACGACACACAAGGTAGTCCAAATCTGTTTTCCTGAACTGGGTTTATCAGTTTATCAGTTTTCTGAACACGCTAAGCTCCCGCTAGTCGGGACTTCTTTCCATTTTCTCAAAGGCTCCAGGAACTAAATACAAGCTGTCCCCCTTTTTTTTTTTTTAAATTCCTACTTAAATGAAAGGTTCAGTTTAACTGTCGTTTCCTCTAGGAAGACTTCCCCCACCTCCATTTTAGGTAAGAACTTCACAGATGATGCACCTGTGGCCCTATTACTTCCTCAATCACGGCGCGTACCTGTTCAAGGGTTCGTTTCACCCTGAGACCATCGACTTTCTACCACAAGGACCGAATCTATCTTACATGCCTAATACTGAACCTGAAGCGGTTTCTATATCTAGCACTGAGCCTGAGATACTGTTAAGTGCTACATAAATGAGTAGTTGGTAAATAAAAAATGTTTTCTAATTAACTTATTACCATAACTTTATTATCAGTATATTCATCATTCCAGCACCCAAAATTTGTTTGAAAGGTGTCATTCTCCATTATCCCTTGAAGGCAAGTTCAGGGTTCCTCTCCCATGACTCAGTAAAGCATCAAATATTCCCAAAGTGACTAAATATAGAAATCTGAGCACCAACAGTTTGCTTGTCTATTGCGTTAATGATGCCATTAAGGAAAAAGCCAGCTCTCTTGAGAGGACATTGATTATAGCTTTTACCCATTCTCCATTTAGATAGAATCATGTCAGCCATCCACATGGATCCAGGGAGGCATATCATTGATTTAAAGGTTCTCCTTCCCCAAATGCTCTAAAACAGCTTAAAATAGAAGTTATTAATTTCTGACAAATTTCCATATACTATATTAGTGTCTGCCTTGCCTCTTATATATAAACTCTTTCTGTGATAACATTCATTATTGTTATCTGCGTGGTTGCAGGAATTGACTGTTAAGCATTTCAAATTTCTTTTGTACAGTAAAAATTAGCAAAAACAAATGTATAACTAGCTTTAATAAAACAAATGAATGCATTGCAAAAAGTAAAGTATTTGCTAAGAATACAGTTCAGTTGTACTCTGACAGTCTGTGTCTTATTAAACCATTCCTCATGACTGCCCTTGTGGGTGGCATCTTTCACATAAAGTAGCGCAACGTGATAAGCCAACTGATGTTAAATGATCAACTTCATTTCTGTGGCCAGATGAAGGGGTGCCTTCTGCATCAACACTCTAAGGCACAAGACAATCAAGAATGCTTTGATAATCAATAGGCATCCGTCATAAAAATAATTAACCATTTCCCTGGGATTCCTTCATGTACTTACTGATAGATATGCAGACACTGAGAACCTGATATCTGCACAAACTTTCTCATTTTTAAAGTCTCTGTGCTTCCTGTTCTTTATTCTATCCTGAGTAGTTTTACGAATTCTATTTTTGAGTCAGGTTGCCTGAAGAGATCGTTTTAAATATAAGATCTCCCACAAAAGGTATAGAACACTGAGCTCCCAGTTTTCTTTCCTCAGATCTTCTTGCCCTATTTCCTCATCCCTACAAAGATAAAATCATTTGGTCATTTTTCAAGTTCTAAATCTTGCTGTTGTGTTTTTCATTTCCCCCCCAAAACTGCCTCCAATCCTGACCACTTAGCCTGTGTCGCCCAGGCACCATGGTAATCATTTTATAATCTGGATCACTTTTGTCTTTTCTCTTCACATCGGCACCAAATAAATCAACACTTGGCAGATGTTCATCTATTCATTCATTTCACAAATACCTACTGAGAGCGTACCACCTACTACGCACAAGCATGGTACTAAGTAATGGGGCAAAACAGTGATCAGGAGTTTCAACTTTGACCTCTGGGGGCTTCCAGCCTAGCAGAGGAGACACACAATAAACACACAAATCTGCCCAATTTGTGATCCTAAGTGTTGTAAAGGAAACAGTCATGGTTCTGTGCTAGAGAATCATGGCAGAGAGACCTGCTTTACCAGGGTGTGGAGGAAAGCCTCTTGGGATGAATTCCATTTCATCTGAGACCTAAAAGAGGGAGATCTCAGTATCAAAGGGGATGAACGAACAAAATGAGTCTGGAATGACAGATCGAAGAGCCCTGTAGGTCACAGTAAGGAGTCCGTAGTTCATCTTATAAAAAGGCGCTTTGGGCTGGAGAGTGGGTGGACGGCAGCAAGATCGAGGGCAGAGAGAATTAGGAGGCCGTGGCAGTCGTCCAACCAAGAGAGTATGTCGTGCAGCTGAGGATGTTGATGACAGAAACAGATAGAAGTAGAAGGTTTCGAGATACATAGAAAGTGAAAGCTATCGATTTTTAAGGACAAACTGGACGTGAGAGATGAAAAGAATGAATTCGGGATGACTCCCAGTGTTGTTCTCAAACAACTGGGTAGATGGTGCTGGTCCTTATGCAGATGAAGAGGCTAAAAGAGGAAGAGCTTTGGAGGAGATAGGAACCCAAGGTTCCATTTTGGACATGTTAAGCTTGACAAGCCTATTGGACACTTAACTAGAGATGTGTCAAGATGGCATTTGGAGACAATACCAAATTTTGAGGTCATGTTTCAAGAAGGGAGTGGCCAAGTGAATCCAGTGCTGAGTGAAGTTTGAGCACAATAAGAGCAAAGATGTGGCCACTGAATTAGGCCACGTGAAGGTCATGCATGACCTTGACAAGAGCGCTGCTTGCTGAGTGTTGGGTTTAAAACAAGATTGGGGGTGAAGCATGAGAGGCAGTAAATGCAGACAATTTTTTAAAGAGGGCGATTACAAAGAAGGTCAGATGGATCAGATGTTTGAGAACAACATAGGGCCAAAGATTCTAGGTTGTTTTTATTTACTGATTTGGTAGAGAGGAAAGGATCAATGGTGTGGAGAGAAGGGAGTCCTGCAGAAGGAAGAAAGTTAGGAATAGAATGAAGTGGAAAGTGAAAGAATTGGCTCTGATAGGAGCAGGAGGGATGTTCCCCATCTTGTACTAAGAGGAAAGAATAACACAAGCGGGTTTATGGATTTGGTAATGAGAAGACAAACGATTGTCTTACTGATGGCTTCTGCCTTCTCAGTGACATAAAAAACAAGGTCACCAGCAGTAGGAGATGAGGTGTGAGAGATCTGAGGAGAGCAAATGATATGAAATAGCCATTTCAGGAAATGAGAAAATGAGTTTCCTAGAGAAATATAGCAAGATAGCAGTTTAGCACTGACTGGCTCTTTGATGTTTGTGATCATACATTGGATTAAACCAGAGAGTTGTCTTGTGTGTTTTTTCTCTAGAAACATTCAGCTGCTTGGGTGCTGGCATGGAGATGGTAAATGACAGATGCATAGCATCAGAGTTTTTCTAGAAATAAATCACAAGGAAGAGAGGTAAAAGAAGTTGGGGGATTTTTCAAGAGAGTTATTATGGTAGACAACGATGGAATCCAAGCTGGATACGGATAAAAATGAAGAGAGGACAGTGGTGATGAATGACAGTGAGCGCGTGCTGGAGAGTGCAGGGGAAGGGAAGACTGTGTTAAAATGGCAGCAGACCAAGTCAGATGGCGGAATGGGAGTTACAATCACTGAGAACAAAATACAGACAGGGTTCAGGGAGGCGAATAAGACTACGAATCAGGAGCCAAGACCTTCAATGAATGAAGAAGGATGACCAGGAGATCAGTAGATGACATGGATTTGGGGGATGCAGGCAGTATATCTATTTGGTGTAAACCTCAAAAGATCAGGAGTTTTTAATGTAGGGAAGGCAAAAGATCTGTCTGAAAACAGTAAGAAAGAAGAAAAATTGTCAACCAATGTCTCTCCATGAATTTTTTGACCATTTCATTGAAAACTTGTTGATTTGCCTTTGGAATAGAAACAGAAAGTGATCTGCCATGAAGGATGATCCCACCATCCATCTACTGGAATGGCACATGGCCCCCTCTTGGCTTATTTCGTGTTTAGCCCCAAAACAGCCTGTCTGCATTTGAGGTTCTGAACCTATCAGTAAAAATACAGTTTCTGCTTGATGGGGCTATAGAGAATCCCACCTTCAAACATTAATTAACTGCTTACTCCACATAATACAAATCCTTGTTATCTGGTAATTCAACCATAGGACTCCCTAAAAGCTAGGTTTCCAGAGAGCCCTCCAATATGCATCTTTCTATTAGTAACCATATGTAATGACAAATTATCCAGTATCCACACAACATTCAGACATACACATTTTTCCCCTATTGCACAAACTATTTGTAGAACTGCTTCTTTTCCTGTTAATGACGTGTCAAAGATTTTCTAACAATATCAAATATTCTTCTATAACATGATCTTAATAAATGCAATGTATTGCATTGGATAAATCAGCTGAGATTTATTTAAGCAATGTGCAATTGTTACATGTCTAGGTTTTTTCCAAATTGGGGTATTATAAATAATGCTGTGAGGAACACCCATGGGCATAAATCTTTGAAGACATCTATAATTATTACTACTGACACTAAATCTCTTGAAGTATTGAATAGTATGATATGGTCAAAGAAAATATATGTTTTTAAGGTTTTTGAGACATATTATCCAATTATGTTCAAAGAAAGCGTGCATAAGCCATGTCTAAGACTTTCCTTGTACCTTGCCAAGCTTGCAGAAATTCGTTGTTTCCTTTCCTTCTTTCTTTTTAATAGATGAAACACAATGACCCAAAAAGAAGGGTCTTATTCTTAAGTCATCACCTGTCCCAAGACCTGGCCTTGCCAGTATGCCAAGACCTGTCCATTCCAACAAGCAGTAGGTAACCACAGTCCTTGCACACACTTCCTTAAGGTACCTTTTCTAACTTCTTTCTGCACCTGCATCCTGAATGCTAATTATCTTCCCTGCTGTCGTTGTGACCCTGTAGATCCTTTACACAAAATCCCCCAGAGCTCCCTGGCTTAAATTTAAATTCCTTCACAATTCTTATTTTCTGTTTACAGATTTGCTCAGACCCCATCCCTAACCTCCCAGAACAAAGTCATTACCAGCTTGCTTCCCCAACTCTCCAAATCCTTCACTCCTATCAAATTTAATTTCAGAATTAAAGCTTCCAGGTAAACACAAACTGCTATCATTTCATCTTTTCTATCGTGCTTCATTATCTCTTTTGTTATTTTTTCCAATTTCCTTCTGCTTTCCCTTTTCCTCATAACGGGTTTTATTTTGATTTGTTGGGTATCTTTTCCAGTCTTCATCACTGTCTCTCCATGTCAAATTTATTCTGTGGGAGCTCTTTAAACTATAGTTTCTTTCTTAGGTATTTCAAATCCTTCATAATAAAATGAATGCTCTGTATTTGTCAAGTTCAAAATTACATTTTCCACTAGATATTGCCTTCAATAGAACAGTAATAGTTACTACACAAAGCTAAAGAAATAAAAAGAACAAAGAACCAATATTGCAATTTTGTTAACATCATCCCCATTTTGGTAAACATGACAAGACTTTTGCGTGTGGTATATAACAGAGCGTCAAAAGAAAAGGGCCTTTTTCTGGATGGAAATTCTACCCTTGAAAGCCTGATGGTGGTTCCAATTAGGGTAGAAAGCTAAAACTTCATTCTATTGTAACTGTCTTTTTTCCTATTTCTAAAAGAAATATTTCTACACCACAATTAGAGGAAAAAGCCCTATCTAAATAAAATCCAATGCTTTCATAAGGGGAAACAGATATCTCAAACAAGCACTAGATTCTTCCGCATTGCCTCTCAAAAACAATGCTTAACATACCTATCAAAATTCTGGATCAATCCTTCTATAAAGTTTTCTTGTTTGATATGCATAAAACAAGCAGACCTCCTTTTAGGAGAGACACCAGGCCTAAACACCCTGAAACAACCACGCTGGGATCAGGTTTGCCGATTGCCTTTCAAACGCTCGTTTATGCAACTCTCAGTCAGAATCCCAAGGCCAGTCAAGGGCCATCTCCGCCCTTTCCCTTTGTTATCATATTTCTGCACAACCCCAAGGCTAACCCTCTGCAGGTTCCAGTCACTTCTCCCGCTCTCATCTTCTTTACTGCTCCGCCCTTCCTCCTGGCTCCTCCTGGCTCCTCCTCCAGCCAACTGCCCTCTGATCTCGTCCTCTGTCCTCGGGGTTCTCTGAAAACACCACCCCCCCCACTCTCATCCACAGCCTCCTGCTCCTCTGGGAATGCTCAGATCCTTCCCCGCCCTTTGTAAGGTCCTGCTTTTCTAAGGATCCCTTTTCCCCGTTAGCCCTCTCCAGTGAAGAAGATTCATCCTCCCACACCCCACACACATGCCAGCGTTCTTTTGTAGCATTTTCTCTGCCACTTCCAAACCATAGCTTTTTCACATATCTGCCTTTTCCCCTTTGCAACACCGTCTTCATCTCATTATGATCCTATGGTCACTCTTGCCAACGATGAGGACTTTGGCACCTGTCTTTCTCTAGCCCTCAATGTTGCCATCTACCTGAACAATTCTTTTTTTTTTTAAAGATTTTATTTATTTATTTTTATCCTAACTTGAGGACCTATTTTTTTTTTTTTTTTTTTTTTTTTTTTTTGAGAGAGAGAGAGGAAAGGAGGGAGAGAAACATGCATGTGAGAGAACCATCAATTGGTTGCATCTGTTTGCTCCCAGACCAGGGATCTGCGACAGGACCAGGGATCCTATGCATCCCAGGGGCGACATGGACCCACACCAAGATCAGGGATGAACCCACACCCGAGGTATGTGCCCTGATGGGGAATCAAACCGGCCACCTTTCAGCCTGTGGGACGACACCCAACCTGCTGAGCCACGCCAGTCAGGGCTATCTGAACAATTCTTTAGCAGCGCACCCCAACGACCACTGTTGGCTCCCACACTCTCGGAAAACACGCAGTCTTCTGACATCTCATTTTCTCATGTTTGCATCTTAAACCTTTTTTGCCAGCCTACAAGCAATCTCTCTTTCCAAATCAAGAGTAAATCGACACGGCACATTTCCGCAATGGTCCTACTACAGTCCCTTTCGGACTTACTATCTCTTATACCCACTATCTCACTTGTACCCAAGCAGAAAACCACTGCTGGAAGACACACACAACCACTCCCACTGGTGCCGGCAAAGCAGTAATGTCCAGCTTTAAAGGGGGATCGGCTTTTACCTGCCCATTGTGACTGGCCAGTCCGCATCTTCTTACATTCTTTTCCTGACAATCCGGCGAGCTCTTCCTATGCCCTAGCCACGCGGAGTTGCTTGCATTTCCTGCACACACCGCATGCTTTTCCAACTCTCCCACCTGGTTAACTCACGCTCAGCATCTGAGACACAGCCCAGGTGTTGCCCCCTCAATGAATCACTTCCTTGCTCTGGCCCCCCAAGTAGAGCTAAGCACCACTTTCTGCGTG
>PVJD01005841.1:0-108174 GCA_004026545.1 Mormoops blainvillei | reverse complement strand
TCAGACAGTGGCAAGTGCTATGGAAAAACCATAAGACAGGAACTGGGGGTGAGAAGGGCAAGAGTGAGGGATGGAATTGCTATTTCAAAAAGGGCGGCCAGGGAAGGCAGCCCTCCAGTGATATTTGAGCAAAGACTGAAGCAGGGACAGGGGTCTCTGGGGGAAGAGCAGGAGAAAGAGCCAGTGCAAAGGCCCTGAGGCCAGCGCCTCCTCGTGGACTGGAGGGAGAGCAAAGAGGCTGATCTGCTGCGGCTGAGTGAGCACAGGAGAACACAGCAGGAGACATGCGGAGTCTAAAGGAGGGAGATGGCAGTCTGAGGAGGGCTTCAGCTCTCCTTCTGAGTGCGATGCGAAGCCAGCAGATGGGGTAGGAGTGGCATGTGTGGGCCGGAATCATCAATATGACCACAGTGTGGAGTGTAGACAGTGAAGGGGGGTGGCACGGGGGAAAGCAGGGAGACCAGTTGCAAAGCCATTGCACAATCATGGCAAGAGGTGATGGTGGGTTGCACCAGAGTGAGAGTCGTCAGGGGAGGGGAGTGGTGAACCATCAGGCTCTGGATCGATTTTGTAGGCAGAGCTGTCAGGACCTGCCGGCGGGTTGCACATGGAGCACAGGAGAAAGGGAAGAGTGAAGAATGATTCCAAGAAGGAAAGCATGTTGGCGGGGGCGGAGGGAGGGGGATGAAGCTCGCTCCTGGAGGCCGCGCTGTCCTCTGGGCCAGTTCTCTCCCTGGGCACGCTGACTCCAGCTCAGCCCAGGTGTCCAGCGCCACTCAGGAGATGTGAGCTTGGAGTTTCTCCGCCTCGTCACGAAGCTCAAAATTAAGAATTTACTTTCCTGTTATTCTGCCACTGGCACACAGAATAAACCTGGTGAAGAGTAATAGTTTTGTAGCCAGCGCCTTTTATTACAGAGCTAGATGCAGCCGAAACGCAGCTCCATTGTTTCTTGACTTCGAAGTCAGTGTCAATGTGGTTTAGGAGCCAGGAAAGAGTAAGGGATCCACTTCAGTTGTTTTTCTTTGTTAAATGTGGACAGTTCTGTAAATACCCGTTCGGGACATGGAGGCGTCAGCTGTGTCAGAGTAGGGGAGTCCCCGAGTGAGTGGCGCACACCCGTTTCTGGTGGAATGTGCGTCCAGGTCAGTGGTCCTCAAATGGGGGTACCTGAGTCAGCTGCATGAACGTTTCTGGGAAACTGTTATCAGTGTGGATCCTGCGGTCCCACTCCAGACCCACTGAACCGGAAACCCCTGGAGAAGAGGAGACCGGTGATCTCTGTTTGAACAAATCATCCAGTCGGTTTCCCACACACTTCCATTCAGCTGCCGCAGGTCCTCAGCACCCGCAGCCGCTGAGGGGCTGAGCCAAAGGGAGACTCAGATGCCTTTCCCTTCCAGGCTCCCTGTCTGGAGGGTTCTTAATTTACAGATTGGCTCTGCTTTTTTTTATATCCTCACCTGAGTCTGCGTTGATTGATTTTTAGAGAGAGAGTAAGGGGGACAGGGAGGGAGAGAGACATCGATGTGAGAGAAACATCAATAGGTTGCCTCCTGTTTGCACCTCGACTGGGGATCAAACCCACAGTCTTTTAGTGTACGGGACAACGCTCCAGCCAACTAAGCCACCTGGCCAAGTCGGCTCTGCTCATTTAATACGCACGCATGTAAGCAGCAGGGACCACATCCAAGCATCCTGTCATGGGCTCTCAACCAGTTCTGGGCAGACACGGCCAGTGGCCCTGGCAAGCATAAAACGATCAAATGACTCACAATTTCTAATGGTGAGAATGGCAATGTTGAAACTCTTCCCATCTTGGGTCAGTTGCAATTTCTTAGCAAACCTTGGTAAAAATGCTCGGTGCAAGAAGTGTCGTTGTTTGTCTGACACTCGTCTGACTCGAGGCTCACTTTCTCGACGTTTGTGTGCTTCAGATAAAACCAACTGTCCTTTGGCGTAGCGTCTTTTCATGGGACACTGTCTAAACGGGGATCGGGGAGCTTCTTCTGAGCTAGCCTGCCTTCCATATCAAACGCCTGAGAACTCAGTCCTTTTCCTTTTTTGTAATAAGAGTTTGAGTCCTTAAAGCAATCCAGTTGTGTGATTAACGAGACAGGATGACCTAACATGTATGCAGAGCCACATGGAATTATTCCTTCCTACCGTCACACAGGCTGGCAGCCCATCCAGCCAATGTGACCATCTTGCCGTTCATGGCTATGTCCTTGGAGTTCGAAGCAAAAAGGCTATGCCAGGAACTTCACATGAGCAGTGGGTGCTGAGTCAGTACTGAGTGGACATATATTTTCTCACCAGCCCGAGGAGACAGGTCTTCCCTGTCTCTTCCCTGCCGCCCGGAGCTGGAAACCCTGGATCGCAGAGAGAAGCTGTGTATTCCAGCAAACACAGGGCGTCGGTGTCAAGAGAGGGAGAATTCCCGCTTTCATGCCACTCCTCACAGACCACTTTCTCTCGGTGAAAATCATCCCACATTACCACTTCGGGCTCTGGGAAGGGGAATGGGATGCTTCTGTCAGAGCTCCCCCTGCTCGGGGGACAAACTGAGTCCACTCCTGGGCACAGAGGGGGAAGAGGTCGTGAGCATAAGTAGAAAAGAGGCTCTGCCACATGGAGGGGCAATGTCGAGGAGCCACCAGGGCCCAAACTGATGACACTCAACTGCACACAACCCTCTCCCTCCCAGCACGCCCCGCCTCCAGGCAGCAGGCTTTGTGGACACCCAGGGCCAGAGTCGGGGGCTGGGGGGAGGCAGGAGAGATGCCCAGGGTACAGCATATCCAGAGGTGCCCACCCTCAGGTGCCCACCCTGCATGTGCAGGCCCTGGGAGCACGCACCTTTCAGTGGGGATAGAAGGAGCTGGACCCATGGCCTGGATTCTTGTCCTGCCTCTGGCGAAGTCTCACAGCGGCATTGGGCAAGTCGCACGGCTTCTAATGAGCTTTGATTTCCTCACCTGAAAATGTGTGTAACACCGACCGTGGCACATCACGGGTTGTCATGAACGTCAGAAAAAACCTGTAAAAGTTTTTATGAAAATGCAAGAGACCCCAGAATGGAAGGCACGGCAGCGGCTACCGGCTCTGTACCCTGTACCGACCTGCGCTGCTCTTTGGCTAGCCCGTCATTTTCGTTTGAAAGTGCCCGTTCCCTACCCTTATTTCAGGTTGTCGGAGTTAAACAGACACGCCCTGCAGGCTTCAGTGAGGACTTCCGAAAAACATGTTGTTTGTTTACTTTTTTCTATGCTACATCCTGGTTTACAAAGCCTACTTAACCCATCATGCTAAACTAACAGAACAAAGCTGTCCTCATTCTGGCGTCGGAAAGCGAGAAGGAAACGCGCCCCTCACCCGTATCATCTTTTGCGTAAAGGGTCAGTCAAGTTAGAGCCATTGACCATGTGCTCATGATCTGTGAGGAGAAATGCTTTATACAAATTCCAAAGACTCGGCTCCATTCATTCAGCTACCTTTGTTTATTCATGGACCTCCCGGAAGCGCTTGTGCTCTCTCTCTCTCTCTCTCTCTCTCTCCACCCCCCTCCCCAGCAAAGCTGGCAATGTATTTTAATTCAGTCTGAGCCTAAAGGCCTGAGAAGCAGAATGCCAGGTGGGCTGGAGAAGTTGAGATGAGATGTCCCCACTGAAGCAGACAGGACGGAAGCAAAAGGAGGCGAATTCTACTCCCCTCAGCCGCCTTTTGTCTGTTCAGGTCCTCGGTGGACTGGACAGCGCTCATCCAAGCACATCAATTTTGTTGAGTCCACCGATTCAAAGGCTGCCTTCCCTCACATACACTCCCGGAAACAGCATTTAATCTGGGCACCCCATGGCCCAGTCAGGTCGACACATACCATTAACCACCGTCAGTAACCAAACAGTTGCATTGTGAGTATTCCAAGAAATGTCATACAAGTGCGAGGGAGAACAAAGAAGGGATGCTTCCATGGAAGGACATTGGGCAGCTTCATAGGGGAGGGCTGACCAGAATGGGCCTCAATGGCCCTGAGGGGCAGAGCCATCCCATAGCATTGCAGTGGCCTCTTCTTTCATCCGCCGATCCCAGGCACACGTGTTGGCCCTGAGGACATGGTGGGAAAGCACAGAGGCAAGGACCTGTCCTTAGAGAGCGGGTCGGATGGACAACAAGGGAGAAAACACATAATCAGGTGCTCTGAAGTCAACAAAGCAGGGAAATGGGGTGGAAAATACCTTTCTGGGTACATGGGACGGTGGGTGCAGGTGCTGTTTGAGCTGGCTCTGTGGGATTACCTGGGGGAAACGCATGCCAGGTCCTGGAAACAGCCTGTACTATGGCCCGAAGGATGGACTGAGCTTGGTTTAAGGAGCTTGATAAGACCATCAGACAGAGAAGGAAGGAGCCAGAACTCAAGGGGACGTGTTGGGCCTGAGGAGCAGTTGGGGTTTTATTGTCGATGTAGTTGGCCCCGGCCAGGTTGCTCTGCTGGTCGGATCATCATCCCATGTACCAAAAGGTTGTGGTTTTGATTCCTAGCCAGGGCACATACCCAGGTTGTAGGTTCAGTCCCCCATCAGGGCGTGTATGGGAGGCAACTGATCAATATTTCTCTCTCACATCAACGTTTCTCCTCTCGCTCTCTCTTTTTCTCTCTCTCTCTCTCCCCCTTCCTCTCTCTCTAAAGTCAATAAACATATCCTTGGGTGCAGGTCAAATATATATATAAATATATATATAAATGAAATATATATACATATATGTATGTAGCTGAAGTCCATTTCTAGGATTTGCCTCAGGGGAAGTCATTTGAGCTAAACTTTTTGAGAGTCAGGAGTCTGTTTCTTAAGGGTGTCCAACCATTTACTGAATTGAATTGAATTGAATTGAATTGAATTGAATTGAATTGAATTGAATTGAATTTCATCTACTCCTCCAGTGTTAGCCAGATGACCTTGGCCGAAGCCCATCACCAACAGCCCCTCCACAGGGTCTTCTCTGCAGTTAGCAGGCAGAAGCCCAGTATTTGCTGGATGGAGACTTTCAGCTGCCTCACTGTAGGGGGAAGGTAGTGGATGGTTGCCGGGTGCATTCCAGCGCCAGCATTTGCATGAGTCTGTGACCTCAAACTGCTGAAATGGTCGTAGAGTTACCCAAGCTTCTCCTAGTGCTTGGTTCCAATTGGATTATTACAGCCCATTTCTCTCCAGAATGACCCAAACCCCTCCCTCAACTCTCAGCCACAAAGGGGAAATTAACAGTCACATAAAAAGTTAAGAAGGTGAGAGAACATTATCACTCTTGTCAACAATAAAATCAGCTGCTGATCTTCAGTTGCGAAGACGGGCACATCTATTATTTATAGATACAGATTGTTAAATATTAAATACTCAAGCCCGGGACAGTGTGAGGGTAAAACCAGGAGTGTGAACTGGTCCAAATCATAAAAATGGTAACTCTTTGCAAGGGTGGAGTGCACCTGCATTTATTACCACTTTTATTGCCCTATAAATTAAGAGGGGAAACCTGCGGTGTGTCAATTTCAAGTTCTAAGAGATATACATTATCTTTGGGATGGCATCTGTTTAACTCTGCTTCACAAATAGCTACTAGTCCACTTGCCTAGAACGATTAACTATTTCTGCTGGGCAGGTGCTAAACGGCAAGCCTTTCCTCCTTATTTACCACACGAGGGAATGGCAGGAGAGTAAAACATTTTTTATGAGCTGGCAATTTTTCTTGTGCTTACTTGCACATCTGACCTCGCATTGGTCCAAAGGTTTGTGTTGGTGAAGGCAAGAAAGACTTCTTAAAAGCCTTACACGTTACATGTGATGCCGAACATCTTAGTTTTTATACGACGTTGACATCCTTCCATCCACCCTAATACAGGTCTGGCCTAAACTTTTCACACAAATTTAAAAACTTGAATCACTGTCATTTGCTTCATAATATGAAGTGAGGTACCCTGAGATCTCTTAGAATCGAAGCATCTACTCAGCCTGGCCCTAAAGCTCACAGCCGTAAAAGCTTGATTTCCTGATTTACTGCTTATAATAAAATGATTTTTCCCTCTTCTTGCAAAGATGATTTGCACATCCAATTTATTTTCCCCTTTTAAAAAAATGTGTTGAAGTTAACCAAAAATTTCCAGTGAAGCGCTCGACTCGAATACAAATTCTGCCCATTCACATAGGCGGCGCTTATGCTTCATGAGTGCTCAGCAAAGATCGTGCATTAAATTATCTTCCTCAAAAAATTGCTGATAGACTTATCAATATTTGGATTAATTTCAATGTTAAAGAAGTAAACCCTTAACATTTCCCTTTGAAGAGGAAAGGCAGCCTACGACTTAATTCTATAACAATTTTAACCTTGATTATCCCTTTTCCTGATTGAATGCTATACAATGATATTAAATTCAAAAGTTAATCTAGCCTGCAGGATGGATAATTAGTCAAAACCAGGGGAAAGTCACAAGAAATTAACAATGAAATCAATTCCTTGATTTTGTGTCACACCTCTTCCTCCTGGGCATTGGGAGGCGGATTTTCAATAGACACTTACTGCCTTCTTTTAAATTCTGCTGAAGTTATATTCTAGAAGGATCGAGACAGTTCCTTTCAGAGATGAGAAAACTGCGGTAAAGCAAAGTTCCATGATGACAGGAAGAAGAGGCTGAAGAAGAAATGATTCAGAAAGAGACATACTAGGGAGGAAGGAAAAGCCAGAGCTCAGAGAAGCTGAGGTCATCTCACCGAGGAGACGGTGGTAAGGCTCAGTGGTTAGTGGTGGCGTGTGTAGGCCCCCTTTCCAAAACTGCTGGCATCTAGCAGAAGAACATCAAGTTTGGGGCAGGACAGCAGAGAACTCCAGGAGGAAGCTCTCTGGCGAAAACAGATAACATAACGGAGAGCTTGAAAAAGAACTGAGAATAGGGTTAAGGCGAGTTGCACACATAAAGAAGAAGAAGGAGACAGAGTTGAAAAAAAAGCCAATTAGATCCTCTAGATAAAACAACAAACCCTGTATAAGAAATAATGTTCCAAACACAAAGCAAATAAAATATGTGCCATTTTAAGCAATCAATGTAATATAATTTTTTTTTTTTGCATTTGAAAAAATAACACAGTTTGCTCTTGGATCAAGTATGAGACACTTCTGAGGATGTCATAATCTAAAGTCATTTATTGGTTTCTAACTTTTTGATTTAAACTGCAGATATAGCACCCAAGACTTGGTTGTGTTGTCAGGACAGAATAAAATGTAACCAACCGTGAAGTCATGAAAGTGTAAACAATAGATATTATCACAAGAAGGGCAGGGCGAAAAGATAGAGGTGTGTATTTCCTTATCTAACAAAGTGAAGAATCGAATGAAATTAAGGATAATTGGTGTACAAAAACAATCAAGAGATAAGCCCATTATTTAAAGTTAGAAAACTGACTGATAGAAGAATTTGAAGTAATGTAAATATCAAAAAGTTAAAAGAAAAAGAAAAACTCAAAAAGGAACTCAGAAAGAAAGAGAAAATATTAATAGACCTATAACAAGTAAAGATATGGAATTAGTAACAAAAAATTCCCCTTCCCCAGTACACACACAGAGCCCAGTCTTAGGCGGCTTTGCTGGTGAATTCTACCAAATGTTTAAAGAAGAATTAATGCCAATCCTTCGCAAACTCTTCCAAAAAATAAAGCAAGAGGCAACACTTCCCAACTCACTCTATGAGACCAGCATTCCCTGATACTAAAGCTGATTTAAAACATCCCTGAAAAAAAATCACATACCAATATCCCTTTTGAATAGAGGCGGGGAAATCCTGAACAAAATATTAGCAAATCAAATCCAGCAACATATTGAAAGAATTATATGGACTTCCGGTCACGATGGTGGACTAGGTAAACACCGTGCTCACTTCCTCCCACAGCTGCATCAAAACTACCACTAGATTATATAATAACCACCCTTGAGTACCACCTAAAGACTAGGTGGACAGAACTCTAACTAAAGATGTGAAGAAGAAGCCATGTTGAGAATGATTAACATAATCAAAAAGGATTATACGACTAAATGGGATTTATCCCAGGAATGCAATGTTGGTTTAACATATAAAAAATGAATGTAATATATCCTATTAATAGAATAAAAGACAAAAACTACATAATCATCACAATACACACAGAAAAAGCATTTGACAAAATTCAATACTCTTTCACATGAATAGTACCTAACAAACTAGGACTACAAGGGAACGCCCTCAACTTGATAAAGGCCATCTGTGTAAAGCCTACAGTTAACATTGTATTTAATGGTGAAAGACTGAATACTCTCCCCCTAAGATCAGGAGCAAGACAAAGATATCCACGCTATCCACTTCTGTTCCATATTGTACTGGAAGTTCTAGCCAAGGCAATTAGGCAAGAAAAAAAAATGGCATCCAAATTGGGAAAGAAAAAGCAAAACTATATTTTTATATTTGCAGATGACATGATCTTAGGAAATCCTAAAGAATACATATGTACATTATTACAACTAATAAATGAGTTCAACAAGGCTGAAGGAGATAAAATCAATATATAAAGATCAATTATATTTTATGCACTAGCAATGAACAATCTAAAAATTGCAGTTGAGAAAACAATTCCATTTACATCAATATCAAAAACTGAAAACTACAAATAACTATTGGAAAAAGCTTAAAAAGAAATAAATGGAACCCATGTTCATTGACTGGAGGACTAATATTATTAATGGCAACTCCCCAAATTCGTTCACAGGTTCAATATAATCTCTATCAGAGACCTAAATGTAAGAGCTAAAACTATATAAATCTATAAAAAATAAAAACATAGAGATAAATCTTCATGAACTTGGATTAGGTTTCTTAGATATAATACCAAAAACATAAGCCACAAAAGGAAAAAAAAAATAATTAGACTTTGTCAAAAATCTAAAACTCATGATTCAAAGGACACCATCAAGAAAGTGAAATGACAACCCATAGGAAGGGAGAAAATATTTATAAATTATATACATATGATAAGAATCTAGTATCTTGAATATATAAAGAACTGTTATATCTCAACAATTAACAAGCAATCCAATTGAAAAAGACAAAGGACTTCTACAGACATCGCTCCAAAGAAGATCTATAAATGACCAATAGGCTCATAAAAAGATGCTCAAAAATCATGAGTAATTAGAGAAATACAAGGCAAAACCACAACTGGAAATCACTTCACATCTGCTAGGATGACATTAAAAAAAAAAAAAAAGGCACCAAGTGCTGGCGAATATGTAAAGAAATGAACAGTTGCCAGTGGTTGGGAGCGGGGAAGGAAGGAAGAAGGGCTGACTGCTACCGGACATGGGGGAACGTGGGGTTTCTTTTTGGAGGCAGGGGGCAGAGGGCTGAGAAGACGTTCTGGATTTAGAGAATGGTGCTCACTGGATTTAGACAGGCTACACAACTCTGTGAATACACTAAAAAAAAAAAATCACTGAATGTGCACATTAACAGGGTGAATTTACAGTATGTGAATTCTAGCTAATAAAGCAGTTATAAAAATGAGAAGAGAAAACAGGGTGCTGACCTTTTTAAAAAGCCAGTTTTAGGGGATTTTTTTGTTTGTTTGGTTGGTTTTTGTTTTGTTTTTTAACCGGGAAAATAAAAAGGGGTTTATTTGGGAATAACAGAGGAATTGCAGTTTGGGACAAACCAAGCTATGGGAAACCATAAGCAAGTCTGAGGAACAGAGAAGGGGGCCGGCTTTTACAGGCAAAAAGAGGAAGTTAGGACGGGCTGTTTCAAACAGTTCAGGGTGGTAGGGGCTTCTCTTTGGCTGAGTGGCAGTTCCTCATTGGCTGGGCTGTCACCAGGAGTCCAAACCTGAAGGCAACAGGCTAAAGAAGTTCAGGTGACGACTGACAGAGGAGGGGTGTTTTGCTGAGCAAGGGAAAGCTCTTCCTGCGGCAGCCGACTGCAGACTGCCGTCTCTTTGGGGGTCTGCGGGGCAGTGGCTGTGAGCGCCCCCTTCAGGGCTTTCTCCCTCCGTTTGCAATGAGATTTCCTTTATTGTTAACACAGGCAAAGTGGGAGGGGTTGGAGTAAGCAACCCGAATCCTTATCTTTCTACTTAGAAGTCAAAAGATAGTGCCTGAAATTGATAAACCAAACAATAGGGGTATAACCATAGCCCTGCAGAGGATGTTCCAGAAGAATTCAAGTGAGGAACAGTTCTAGCCACTTTTAGGAGAGGCCTGGAGAAGGAATGCTCCTTCGTAACATGCCCTCTTTTCTACTTTCTTATTTGTTACTGGGTGTGCGCTACTTTGACATAAAGATAGATATACATTTTTTAATGATCTGTCTTAAAAATGCAAGCATTTTCTTCAAAGCTCCTCGAGATCAAGGCCAGAGAAAGGGGAGCTTTAAAAGGAATTCGTGGGACACGGAGATGGAGCCTCTGGACCGAGCTTCTTCCAGGAAACTGTCCTCACACTGAAATCTTGTCTCAGCCTCACGCTGCCTCCTGCTGCGGCCAGATGACCCTGTCTGGGCTGGAGCTAGGGTAATGACTGATACAGAGGCTTTGCCAACCAGCTAAGAGATCAGACAATGACACTGTCAGAAAAGGCACAGTGAAAAGAATTAACTGTAAAATTAATTAAATGTCAGGCACTCAAAGTCTCAGCAAGACTGGAACAAGAATGTGGGCTACAGCATGAACAGTCGGCACTCATCTCCCACATACCTCTTTAATGTCCCTGCAAGTGGGCCAAGGAAGCGGGGTTCCCACGGTCATCGGTGGCCGCTAAGGCTTCAATTCCAAATCACCCTTCTTCTGGGTTGAATCTGTTGTTTAGCTGACACGCAGCTCGCAAAACTCTCCATTTGATCCAATACTCAGAAAATTTTTTTCAGAAAACCGTGTGCGAGGTAATTTTGTCCCAGATCTTTCCCTCCAAGTCATGAACATAATAGATTTGACTTTTTACACCGGGTGCCCCCCTAAGAAGCATAAAAGAAAGGTTACACTGGCAGGCAGCTAGAAAAGAGTTTAATTAATCCCAAAGTGTGTGCTTCATTTGGAAAGTGCATCACAAAAGAATCCTGTGTTTACTGAACTAGATCCTTAGGGCCATTATCCCCCTACCAATGGTGAGGTTTTTCGGAGGGAGCCTCTGTCCCTTGTGGTCTGGAAGGTACTGCCATTAAAAATAAGACCCACACTGGGAACCAGAACGGGAGATGCTGAGGATGCAGGCACTCTCCCCTTGGCAGAGGGAATTGGCATCTTGGCATTTGTGGGAAGATGTCTAAGCCCTAATCCCGTGGACTTCACTCTCCCGGCAGACGTGTGCTACGACGAATCGGAAACGACTTGCCTAAAACGAAAGCTGGACGTGTGCTTGAATTTATCATTCCTTTTATCAATTAGAGGAGTGGTTAAAAAAGAAAACAACAAAAGGAAGCTTAGGACACTACAGCAAGGATGAAACCTTGAACACATCAGGCTAAGTGGTGGCAGACGCGGAGGACAGCTACTGAATGAGTCCACAGATATGACAGACCTAGGGGAGACAAATTTAGGAAGACAGAAGTAGAGGGTGGTGCAAGAACCTGGGGACAGAGGGGCGTAGGTTAGGTTTAATGGGACAGACTTCCAGTTTGGGAAGACGGACGAGTTCTGATACGGGACGGTGGTGACGGCCACACAACTCTGTGAATGTGCTTGATGCCTCTGAACTGGGCACTGAAAAAATAGTTAAAATGGGAAAGTTTATGTTACTGCAATTTTAAAACTTAATTTCCTAAAAATGCCTAAGGCTCAGTCTGTAAAGGAGAGCACAGTGTCTGGCTTTGCTGTAGGTGTTGCACCATGCTGCGTTCAGAGACGCCTGGGAAGCTCGTGGCAGCAGCCCCTCAGTGGGCACCCGAGGGCAGACCTGGACTCTTCTGGAGGCTGGGAGGGGGGAGACTTGCCCTGCTCATGAGTAATGACTGTGGTTTTCTGGCACACATTAAGGAGGAAGGAACTAAAAATACTTATTGGCCACTCTGCCAAAACTCCACAGTGCTCAGAACGTACCAGGCCAACATGTTGAGGCACTTTCAGAGTGAGAGGGATCGGACTGAACACCAAGGTCAAAGTCATTTCACACCTTCCCCTTGCCTCTGGCTGGTACACGGGGGAGGGACCAGGCGCCCAGCACTGCCCCAAACAGCTGCCCAGCTACTGGCCAGGAGAGAGGCAGCAGCAGGAGGAACTGGCAGGGGTCCCCAGGCATGCCGGCCACAGAGTCGCCACCCCCACCCAGCTGCAGGGCTCAAGGAGCACTGCCAGGCGGTGCCTTTTCCGCTGCCAACTCACAGGAGCTAAGACAGAAAGAGCAGCATAGACATTTCCCTCCTGCTTCTCACGGGCTGCTGGAGCCAAAGCCCCAGGCACCTACAGAGGGGCTGAGAGGGGGAATAGGTGTAGTGAGTAGACCCGCGCTTCTCAAACTTTAACGTGTCTCCAGGGGAGCTGGCTAAAATGCAGGTGCTGATTCAGTGGGCCTGGGCGGAAGGAGGGGGAGGGCAGAGACTGTATTTCCAACAAGGTCCCAGGTACGCAGGAGTGAATGGCTGGCTGCAGGCTACTCAAGTGTGGGGAGGTTTGGAGGATGGAGAACCTGGCCTTGCCATGCAGGTCAGCATTGGAGCCAACCACCTGGAGAATTTTACTCAGCATGGGCACTGCCCAGGACCTGCTGTGGTTTTGGGGGGGTTCAGGCTAGGGGGCGGTGTTTCACTGCAGAAAAGGTACATACACACCGAACCACCAGGTAGCCAGGAGGCCTGACACACTGGGCTTCAAGTGCCAGATGTTCCACATCAGCCCTGTGACCTTAGGCAAGTCCCTCTGAGCCAGTTTCCTTATTTGCAAAGTGGGACTCATAACAGCACCTTTCTATGGTGGACAGAATGATGGCCCCTGAAGAGGTACATCTCCAGGAGCTGAGGCTACGTGAACTTATGTGGCAAAAGGGTCTTTGCAGGTGTGACTAAATTAAAGACCTTGACTTAGGAAGATGAGCTTAGATTATCTGGGTAACCCAATGTCATCACAAGAGTCTTTATTAAAGACAGGAGGACCAGAGTCAGACAAGAAGTGACGATGAAAGCAGAAGTCAGAGAGAGAGATTCAAAGATGCTGTGCTACTGGTTTGGAAGATGCAAGAAGGGCCCACAAGCCAAGGAATGTGAGGACCTCTAGAAGCTGGAAAGGCAAGAAAACAGATTCTCCCCTGCAGCCTCCAGAAAGGATGCAAGTCTGCACAGCCTTGATTTTAACCCATCTGATCCCTTTCCTCCCAAACTATAAGATAATAAATTGTGTTATTTTGAGCCACTAAATATATGGTAATATGTTATAGCAGCTATAGGAAACAAGTATCCTTTCCCAAGGATGGTTACAAAGATTAATGCAAAGATAGATGTGGCTGCCAGCAAAATGTCCAGCTCTTGGTAAGTTGCAACAGTTAGCAGGGCGCACAGCAGGGACATACATGGTTTTTTCTTGCTGTCATTAGCATGGGTGCAGCCCTATGAGGTGGCAATCTCACTCCCTCTCTGCACCAGGAACTCATCACTTAATGATGAGCAGGGGCTCCTGCTTTCTGATGACTCTGAGGTTAGACAAGCTTGGGGAGGGGGGGATTCCCTGCGAATGAAAAAGGGGCTATGTAATAAACCTAACAAGGTCAGGAAGGCTACATGGTAGGCTCGACAAGCTTAGTAACCAAAAGTAACCAACCACACAGGATGGTCTGATCACAAATTCCAGCAAGTATGGTTGGATGTGGCTGGGATGGTAGTCACATCTCAGGCCTATAACTTTCTTAGCAAAGGTCAATCTTTACCTGAAGGGAGCCCTGGCTGTGGTCTTTGTGAATCTAGGATAACATTCCTTTGAAATGTCAGGGTAATTTGCTCTTCTAGACCCTCAAAGGCGCAACCACCGGCACCAGAGCACAAGACCGCCAGAGCGTGAGACCGCAGAACTATTCATTTTCACCTTGTTACCCACAAAGCATCTCTAAGTGCTGTAATTGTTGCATGTTAACTATCCTGTGCCCACAGATGTGAAAGAAGTAGGCGTTTCTCCATTTTGCTTTTTATCCAATCCTGGAGATTTCCCACCTTGCTTCCTCCCGCCTCCTTAATCTACCACCAATGGATTTCACGTACCCTCCTTATGTCTCCTTATGTCTCCTCCTTTGATTCTAAATGTATAAAAGGAACCCCTCCCTTCCCCTCTAAAAGTAAATAAATAAAATCTTTAAAAAGAAAAAGAAAGCTCTGCCTGGTGTGGCTCAGTGGATTGAGTGCTGACCTGTGAACCAAAAGGTCTCCAGTTCAATTCCCAGTCAGGGCACATGCCAGGGTTGCCGGCCAGGTCCCCGGCTGGGGGTTTGTGAGAGGCAACCTTGTGAGAGGCAACCGATCCATGTACCTCTCACACATTGATGTTTCTCTCCTTCTCTTTCTCCCTCCATTCCCTTCTCTCTAAGAGTAAATAAATAAAATCTTTAAAAAAGAAAAAAGGACTGCAAAACCACCATTCTTTGGCAAATTTCTTAATCCGTTAAGATCTTGCTTCTAGGTATGTCCTCAGAATTTTGGATCAAATAAAATCTAATAAAACTTTTCTATAGGTTGGCCATTCTATTGTCGATAACCCCAAAGCAAAGATTTAGAATTCCTGATGAAGCACAAAGGGGACCTCGGTCCTGAGAATTCCAGCCAGCATCACGTGCTTTCCTGTATCTAAGAAGTAAAGTCCACTTTTTAATAATCCCTACGCCTTCACAGTAACTTCACAAAGAAATGCCATTTTAGGGGCGTGAAGAAATGTAAAAAAAGAAGTGTAAAATGGATGCTCTGCAGCCTGAGGTTCGAGTTGACAAGAAACAGACCAGACACAGAACTGAGCCTCTCGAGAAGACGTGCTAATGGAGACGGTGCCTGCAGCGTCCTGGCCAACTGAGATCTCACTCGGCTCTGGGATTACCACGCCTGGACCTGCGCCAGGGCAGAATGCCGTATAACTTGAGAGTAAGTTATTCAAATTATGATCATTTCAGGAACCATTTTTTATGAGAAAATAAATTTTTAAATAATAGCATTTTAAACTTTTTATGGTAACATTTGTCATGTGACCTGGGACAAGGTATATTTTCGCACTAAAAAGGGATGCGTTAATTATCCCCCAAGTAACACTCACTCAATAACAACATTAGCAGGATGAAATGACAGGCTGAATCAGACAGCCATTCTTTCCACCTGAGACACATCAACACACACATACACACAAGTAGGTGAAAGGGAGGACAATTTGGCCCGTGGGTCAAAGATAGGTCCCTGAAGGGCAGAGGAAGATTGCAAAAGGAAGGGCAGTAGATTGTCTGTGTGTCTGTGGGTCTGTGTGTGTCTATACCTGCAGGGTCTACGTCAGCTTTGCTTGCTTGTATAACAGTTAAACAATCCAACAGTTAAACTTCTACTTCGGCCATATGCTTCCCCAAACTCTTGGAAATGGAAAAGAAACTTCTATCAGCAGTGACTCCCCACCCCTCTCTCCATGCTCCCATGAGAGCCCAGGGGGTCCATGCAGGTTATTGGGGGTCAGGCAGCAGACAGTGGGATTGAGCCTTCCTGGCAGGAAGACCCGTGACAGTAGACCTAGGAGGTCTCCATAGTATCTTTTGTCCCTGTGGGGAGGGATAAGAGGCTTATAAATAATAGCAAACAATGCTTTGAATAATGCTTTACAGTTCACAATTCCTTTTCCTCCCATTATATCACCTGCCCGGGACTGGCTATGTAATTTGCGAGGCCAGTGCAAGATAAAGATGCAGGCTGTCATCGTCAAATGCTGAGGAATTTCAAGACAGCAGCAGCTGAGCATTGAGCCAAGCGCAGAGGGCCCAGTGTGAAGCCGGCCCTGCCCCGCAGGTATTCAGGATTAACCATGGGAAGCAGCTGTACCACCCATTGTCCCCCAGGCCCGAAGACCCCCCCCCCATCTTCCCTCTCGCCTCCTACCCCACTCACTCAGTGCTTTCCGTGGCAGATTGCAAACACCCGCTGCAAACTGACTTAGACAAGAAGAAAATGTGTTGGGTCACATGACTGGAGGCCAAGAGAAAGGGTGGGCCTCCAGACCTACCTAATGCACAGGCTCTGGCTCACTGTCCCTGCCTTGCTCGGATTCTGCCCTGTTGGGCAGTGACGTCATCCTTGAGGTGGGTGCAGGAAGGGCCCCGCAGCTCTGAGCCCAACTAGTGTGCACAACAGCATCCACAGAAAAGGGGCCACATTCCTCCGCGTCTCTGCCCTGGGAGCAGGGGCATCTCAGCCCCCCGCACAGCGCCCCCGGTGCCACAGGGCACTGAGTTGTAAACCACCCCGAGCCGGTCCAAGCACAGAGGAACGCCCCGCATCTACCCAACCTTGGGTCCTCTGACCGAGAACGAGCAAGGACGGGGACGGGGAAATTGTCTTGACTGGATTCCGCAGCCCCTTTACCGCCAGCCGAGGTTCGGCCCCCAAACACGTG
Organism: Mormoops blainvillei; assembly: GCA_004026545.1. NCBI lineage: Eukaryota > Metazoa > Chordata > Mammalia > Chiroptera > Mormoopidae > Mormoops > Mormoops blainvillei. The sequence continues at coordinate 91,564 of PVJD01005841.1, read as the reverse complement.
GCTGCTATACAATGGAGGGTGCGGCTGAGACGACTCTAAATGACCACCCCAAGGCCCTGCCTACATCCCTTGGGGAAAGCTATCATGGGAAGCCATCGTTTCTAGCATGTGACATGGACTGCTAGCGATACTTGACTGAACCTCAGGTACCCAGACCGGGGCAGGGGGGACTGCCAATCCATTGACTAAGTAGAAAGATGAGAGGACCAGATTGTTGTTCTAAGTATGGGAAGAAAGAAAATATAGGACAGATCGAACAGGGCAGTTAGAGATCAAAATTAACCTTTAAACATGACAGCATAGAAAGAGGTCAGAGGCCACAGTGGGTCTGCCTTGTGCACCTAAGTCATGAAGGAGAAGAACCCGTGCACAGGCAGAAGCTACGAAGGAGAGGAAAGATGTCGACACTAACGGGTGAGAGACGGGGGCGGGAAACAGAGAGGCCCCAAGTAGCCTTGGCTGCCTTGTGTTAATAGCAGAACACAGTGAAATCCCCGCCCTCCTGTGCCCGAGGTCTCTCGGGCAGCCCCGGATCCAGAACAGCCCCTGGGCTGCGGCAGTTCCTGCATCTGCGCGCCCGCCTCTTCCCGGGCTCCTTGCCTGTGATAGGCCACTCCTCCCCCGCCTCCACGTCATGAGTGGTTTGTTTTTACAACCAGAAGAGTGCTGTCTCAAACAAGGGAACTTAGATTTCACTGCGCTCTTCTGAGTAAGAGGAGAGAAATATAAGAAAGTAACCAATCATTCCTTCAACATATATGGAGAACTATATGCCTTGCGCCACAACTCCAGACTCTGGGCATGTGACAATGAACTTCAGTCCCTTTCAAGGACTTCACTGTAGGGTTAGGGGAGGGAAGAAGAAAGGCAGACCGTTAACGAGTCATTATGCTGTGATGTAGTGAGCATGATAGGGAGAAGAAGGACATGATTGAAAATGTCTCCAAAGCTCAGCCACCTCAGAGGGAAGTGTCTCCAAAGCTTCAACCATATTCAGAACTGCTGGTCAAGATGGCGGCATAGGCAGGCATGGCTCACCTCTTCCCACAACCACCTCAAAATTGCAACTGAAATACAGAACGACCATCACTCAGAACCATCAGAAATCAAGTTGAATGGAAGTCTGACAACTACAGAATTAAAGAAGCCACATCCACCCAGACTGGTAGGAGGAGTGCCGACGTGGAACAGGCTGGACACTCACCCTCGTGTGGTGGATAAAAATTCAGGAGGGACATCTCAGGAGCGAGGAGTCCCAGCCCCGTACCAGGGTCCCCAGCCCAGAGCCAGGAAGATAAGTCCCCACAACTTCTGGCTGCAAAAACCAATGGGGATTGAGTTGGTGGGAGAAACTTCTGGAGATCCAAGCAGTTCCTCTTAAAGAACCCACACACAGACTCACCTACTCAGACTCACTCCCTCTGAGCTCCAGCACTGGGGTAGCAGCTTGGAAGGTATCAGTGGCATACTGGGAGAAACTGAACTGTCTGGCAGACAAAGTGAACAGAGGCCATTGTCCCTTTTCTAAAGCCTCCCCCCACACAGCCAGCAAGCTGGTGCCATATCTGAGACTCCATCAACCTGACTAACACTGAGCCGCCTTGGAGATCCCCAGAGGCTCCGCCCCACCCAACCTACGGGCCTGCCCAAGCTGTTGTTGTTTTTTTTGTTTTTACATATGGTTGGTCTTGGCTCATGCTTCACAACTTCCTAAATCTTTTCAAACAAGCAACAGCTGGCCTCAGTGAGCCCCAGGCCCGGTACTAGCAGCAGCCACCCAGATTCACAGCTTGGCTTCACCTGGGAATCTCCCAGCCCAGCACAGGTAACGGCCATCTCAGATTGCTTTATAGCTCAGGAAGGGTGGCCCTGAGCAAAACATGGGTGGGGGCTGACCTTGGCCTGCACCACCCAGGAAACCCTGGGGCCAGCACACCGAGTGGACAGATACAGGCCATGTCAGGGCACCAACACCCTGCCCCTGCACAGCTGATCCTCCACAGAGGGCGGATGGCGGAGGTTGGTGGTCAGTGGTCACAGCCAATCCTTGCAGCTGACTGACCTGGGTAAACCCCTCCCATTGATCTGACAAAAGCAACTAAAGCCCAACTACAAGAGGATGATGTACTCAGCCCACAAAAAGGGCACAGCGTGGGTGACAGAGGAGGCTGTGCCACCGGACCCTACAGGACACCTACTGCATTAGGTCACACTACCAAGACACAGAGCCAAAACAGCTCTACCTAATACATAGAAACAGACACAGGGAGGCTGCCAAAACAAGGAGACGAAGAAACATGGCCCAAGTGAGAGAGCAGATAAAAACTCCAGAAAAAGAGCTAAACAAAATGGAGATAAGCAATCTATTAGATGCAGAGTTCAAAACACTGGTTATAAGGATGCCCAAGGAACTTAATTAGACCTCAACAGCATAAAAAAGATCCTGTCAGAAATGAAGGGCACACTAATTGATATAAAGAACAATTTACAGGGAAACAACAGTAGAATAGATGAAGCCAAGAATCAAATCAATGATTTGGAACATAAGGAAGCAAAAAACAACCAATCAGAACAACAAGAAGAAAAAAGAATCCAAAAAAAAAGAGGCTAGAATAAACAGCCTTGGGACAACTCCAAGAATTCCAACATTTGCATCACAGGGGTAACAGAAGGAGAGGAGAAAGAGCAAGAAATCGGAAACTTATTTGAAAAATTAATGAAAGAAAACTTCCCTAATTTGGTGAAGGAAATAGACATGCAAGTCCAGGAAGCAAAGAGAGTCCCAAACAGGATGGATGCAAAGAGGCCCACTCCAGGACACATCATAATTAAAATGCCAAAGATTAAAGATAAAGAGAGAATCTTAAAAGGAGCAGGAGAAAAGAAGTTAGTTACCTACAGGGGAGTTCCCGTAAGACTGTCAGCTGATTTCTCAAAAGAAACTTTGCAGGCTAGAAGGGACTGGCAAGAAATATTCAAAGTCATGAAAAGCAGGGACCTACGGCCAAGATGGCTCTCCCCAGCAAAGTTATCATTTAGAACTGAAGGGCAGATAAAGAACCTTCCAGACAAGAAAAAACTGAAGGAGTTCATCATCACCAAACGATTATTATGTGAAATGTTAAATGGACTTATTTAAGAAAAAGAAGATCAAAACTATGAACAATAAAATGGAAAAAAATAATACCTATCAACGATTGAATCTAAAAAACAAGCTAGGCAAACAAGAAGAATGGAGACAGATCATGGATTCGGAGAGTGTTTTAATGTTTGCCAAATAGGAGAGGGGTGTGGGGGAATGGGTGAAGCAGCGGGGGATTAAGTAATACAAACAGGTAGTTACAGAAGAGCCATGGGGATGGAAAATACAGTATAGGAAATGGAGCAGCCAAAGAACTTACATGCATGACTCATGGACATAAACAATGGTGAGCTTGCCTGAGGGAGTGAGAGGTGGGGGGTGGGAGGTAGAGGGGGGCAAAGGGGGAAAGTCAGGACAACTGTTATAGCATAGTCAATAAAATATAATTTTAGCCCTGGCTGGTGTGGCTCAGTGGACTGAGTGCTGGCCTGCAAACCAAAGAGTCGTCGGTTCAATTCCCACTCAGGGCACGTGCCTGGGTTGCGGGTCAGGTCCGCAGTTGGGGACACACGAGAGGCAACCACACATTGTTGTTTCTCTCCCTTTCTTTCTCCCTGCCTTCTCCTCTCTCTAAAAAAGAAAATAAATAAAATCTTTAAAATATATATAATTTTTAAAAACCATATTCAAAATGTATGCTCAGCATGAGGACGAGATGGAAATGTTTGATAATAAAAAGCATATGGCAAAATTTGCTTCAGTTCCCCTCCCCACCGTTTCCCCAGATCTGTCGTCCTTCCACTCCCATGAAAAAGAATTAAAAACAAACAGGGTTTCTCCTGAGAGCTTCGTACAGATTAGTTCCTACAGTGGGTGAAGCCCACAAAAGTACAGCTCGTAGTTACTGAGAACTGCGATAACCAAAGCCATATCCATGGTAACTGATCAGAAACATAGGAAATCTATGACACGGGAATCTCTGATGAAACAGAGTCATCTGAGTAGGTGATACTGACTTATGAATCTAGTTACGGAATTTTATGAGAAAAAGAATTACACCTTCAGAGAGAAGGAAGGGGTTCACCTCTCAACATAACATCCATCTGCGTCAGAATAAATAACTTTACCTGGCTCAGAGGGAATTGCCTTTCTCTCTGAAAACATCCAGGAATCTGAGACTCAAAAGCTGTGTGTGTCTTGGCAGGTTGGTGGAGAAAGGCGAAAGAGAAAACACAGGCGTATTTCTGTGGGGAAGATTTGGCCACACTTTCCTGATTCGCTTACCCCATGGGCGTTCAACAAATCCGTAGGTTCACAGGGTGACATTTGATACTGAAAGGCCAGCATAAGAAAGCCTTAAGTCCTTTGGGTGGGAGATCTGACCAAACCTCCGAAGCAAAACGGTCCAAGGAAATTTGCTCCTAACTTTGGAGAAAGACCGTAGCTAGGCTCTCAGAGGACGTAATTACAGACTGTCCCCTCCGTGCCTCAATGGGACCTTGCTAACATAGGAGACGTGCTGTTACCTTCTGAAGGAAGTAACACTGCATAAATCATAAAGACTGAAATTGAATTTTATGTTACAACAGAGAAAAGCAAGCCTAAGAAGGTGGCCCTAAGATCAGCTGAAGGCAGCAGGAATTGATTTCTTCGGGAAGTCATCATTCGGCAAGCCCCTGGCCAGATGTGACCTGGCAAATGTCCACATCTGTATGAGAGACTCCAAACTGCCATCCTTCCAAACTTCAAAAATAGATTAATAACACAGCAGGCCGTGATTGCATTAACAGCGCAACAGCTGCCTGTCTGATAAATTGGAATGGGCAGAAGTATATGGAACTTACATTTTCGGAGTCAATGAGTTTTGATAATTGAGTTTATCCCTCGCAATGAGTACAGTTCTAGGAAATCTAGATAAAAGCGTTACGGGTTTTGTTTGCTTAAGTGTTTCCTGAGCAAGGACCATTAGCTTCCTATGACTTTTTTGGACATTTTGTTGTCATTACATCCTGTAGAGGGTGTTCATTGTGCTCTCTGGCACGATTTCCACCCCCAGCCAGAACCCTTTTTAAAGTAATATATCGAAAACCAAACAAATCCCCCAGGAAAAAAAGTCAGGCAGCTCTGCTTGGTGGATGGCCAGGAAACTTGTCATCCCGGTCACACACAGCGGCTCCCAAGGGACAGTCCCGGGAACACAGTTTGAAAACCCCTGTGCAACCCACAGTAAACCCCGTTGTCTCTTCCAGAGCTAGTAGGACATCATGAAGCTCAGGGAAGAGCTGGACTTGGGTCGGCCTTGGTTTGGGTCCGCATGGGCGGAGGAGAAGGGGAGAGCAGTCCCAGAAGAGAATGTACCGCGGCAAAGGGGATGGGAGGGTATCCAGGACGGGAGGAACCTGCAGTTGGCCGGAGTCTGGGGTTGGAGGGTTGCAATTCAGAAAGAAGAAGAAGAAAAAAGACAGATTTGGGAATGTGGAATGGGACAAGGACATGCAGGGTCTCGAATATCGAGCTGAGAAATTTGGCATTTGTCTTTTGTCACTGGGCCCTGGGACTAGTGGCTTTATTAGTTTACGAGGGCCACCATAACATAGCACCACACACTGGGTGGCTTAAACAACAGACAGTTATTTCCCCACAGTTCTGGAAGCTAGAAGTCCAAGATCAAGGTGTTGGCAGGTTGATTTCTCCTGAGACCTCTCTTCTTGGCATGTGGATGGCCATCTTCTCACCGTGTCCTCACATGGCTGTCCCCTCGGTGTGTGTGTGTCTGTGTCCTCACCTCCTCTCCTTCTAAGGACACCAGTGTTTTGGGGTAGGGCCCACCCTAATGGCCTCATTTTACCTTAATCCCCTCTTTAAAGGTCCTGTCTCCGAATACGGTCACATTCTTAGGTTCTGGGAATTAGTGCTTCAACATACAAATTTGGGGAGGGGGACACACTTGGGCGCATAACATTGAGATTTCCACCTATTGTGTGTATATGCTTTTTTAAAAACCTGGCAATAGTGCGAACTAAATTGGCTGGCTCCAGGCAGAGTGCAGAAGTGGCGAGAGTGAGAACTGCGTGGAGCGTGAAGACGCAGGTTGGCGGCAGTGCCCTAACAGAGCACGTGCAACGGCAGGGAGAATAAACGGGCAGTTGTAATTAAATGCTGGCTGGGACGGTGCAATCCACACCTACCTCGGGAGTCCAGGGACCAGAGAGAAAGCTGTGTGAGTGAAACTTGCAGAGGGGCTGCCCCTGGAAGGGTGGGGAGGTTTGGGATGTGAGCGTTGACGGAGGGTCTGCGGGAGTGAAAGGTGAAGGCAGAACCGCCAGCAGCAGCCTGCAAGCCTCATGGGTCAGGTCCGGGCAATTCTGTGTTGCTGGAGTCCGCTCGGCCAAATTCACGAGCTAAGGGAGCCACTGCTCCGAGCGCGATGTTTAAATAGGAAGAACTTTGCCCTTGAATCTTAATTGATCCTGAAGAAATGCCCAGAGGTAATGCTGAGAACCCCTTCCTTCCTTCCGTGATTTGGTTTTCTGCATTTTTGTTCTTGTGTCCACTAGACGACCTCTCATTGCCTCGTGCCCTGCTGGGCACTCCCGCCCAGGGGAGGATGAAAGAGGGGGCACATCTTCTGAGCAAGTCCACCACCGTGGGCGTGTTTCCACAGCACTGATTCACGAAGAATTTTCAGACAAGCTCAAATAACAATCTAGAAAAGCCAGACTCCAGAGAACAATGAGAATGTAGAGAAGCCAAACATCAAAATACTGCACATGCAAAAAAGAAAATCAATTCACTTCCACAGATTACAACTAGAAATTCCCAGAAGGACGGGCAGATTTTGGAAGAGAAAAGGAGATTATATTTTATGGGAAGAGATACAATAACCATTCTCTTCCCATAAAGCAAGTGATGGCAGATTGTCTGTCCTGCATAGACACACACTGCACATTTTCGGGATAATACTAACAGGAAATCAATAGCATCTTTTATATGTGAAAAGACATTATCTCTCTGGAATCCCTGCACAGCTAATCGGGCTACAGATCTTCACAAAAACTTGCCACTCACCATTAATCTTGGTCCTGGGACAGTAAGTAGCCTTTAAATCCAGATCTTTGTTTATTTTTAAATTATCCTCATTATTAATTTTTTTTTTTTTAGAAATAAGCACATTGAAAACTTCACCCTTCGCTGAAGCCTAAGAACCATCAGATAACGCTTCATGACAAGTGTCTCTGACTGCCAGCCAGACGTTTGCCGCCCAGAACCCCTCACATCCACGCTGGGTGAACGGCCGTATCATTAGCCACCGAAAGCTGTATCAGGATGCAGTTTGGCAGCTATGACAGGCTCAGTGGGATTTATGGCATCTCCTGGTTTCTGCCTCCATTGATCTGAAATAGAACCAAAGTTAATATTAGCAAAAAACACTTTGTGCTGGGGTTATTTTCCCATGAAAGGCTTGAGTGACCGGTGGCTTCGAACATCTATTAGAGAAGTGGTCTTGGCTGACACCAGGTCGTGAGTTTTGTAAGACCCTAAAGACTAAATACCCTTGTCTCTCCTCCCATGTGAGTGTCTAACCACCATCCTGGTAAAACCTCTCATTTCTCCAAGAAACTAATTTAACTGTCATAGGGCAGAGATCCCATCAATATCAATTTGGATTTAACACCGACTCTGCCCTTGCGTTAGTTTCCTCGGGCTGCCCTAGCAAAATACCCAGAACTGGGCGGTTTAAAGCAACAGAAATGTAGTCTCTCATAGTCTGGAGGCCAGGACTTCAAAATCAGGGTGTCTGGAGGGCCAGACACCCCGAGGACTCTGCGGGAGGATCCCTCCTACCTCCTCCGGCTTGGGTGGCTGCCAGCTATCCCTGGTGTTCCTTGGCTCGTGGCTGCATCGCTCCAGTCACATGGCTGTCTTTTCCCTGTGTCTTCACATGGCTTTTCTCTGTGCATTTCTGTGTCCAAATTTTCCCTTTTTATAAGGACACCAGTCACATTGAATTAAGATCCACCCTCATGACCTCATTTTAACTTGATCACCTCTGTAAAGACACTATTTCCAAATAAGGTCACATCGTGAGGTACTGGGGGTGAGGAGGTCAACATACCTTCGTTTTGGAGGATACAATTCAACCTAAAACAGCCCTCAAGGGTCTCTAAGGACTAGGTAAGTCCTAGTATGATTCAGGACTATGGACATTTTGTCCGTAAAAGTCTTTGCTGTGAGGAGCGTGGTAGAGAGTTTAGCAAGCTCTCTGGCCTCCAACAACCAGAGATGCCGGTACATGCCTCCTCCCTCTTGTCACAACCAAAACTGTCTCCAGATATTGCTAGATGTCCCCTGAGGGGGCAACATTGCCCCTGATTGAGAACCACTGTCTTACATGTAAGGTAGGTCAGGCTTCCAAAGGTGCTTAAAGTAGACAGAACCCATACTTGGTAAGACATCCACCAAAGTTTTCCTAAAATGGGTGGGTCCTGAGGAGCTTCCCAGAATGTCAAGTCTCCCTCATGAATTTAACTAATATTCGTTGAGTGTCAACTATATGTGGGGTGCTGATCTGGGCACTGTAGGAAAAGCAGAGAACAAATGAGATTTTAAATTCTGGCCTTAGGACTTCTGGCCAAGATAGGGGTATAGGTAGATAGATTTTGCCTCCTCACACAACCTAAAGAAGGACGACAACAAATTTAAAAACAAAAAACAACCAGAACTGCCAGAAAATCAAACTGTATGGAAGTCCGACAACCAAGGAGTTAAAGAAGAAGCATTCATCCAGACCAGGAGGAGGAGTGGAAACGGGCAGCTGGGGCGGAGAGGACGCATGTCAAGGCAGAGGCTGGATGACTGAGCAGGAAAGGTGGCAGCTGGTGGCCTGGGGGTCCCACACTCTTGTGTGAATAAACCTGGAAGAACAACTGGGGAGTGAGACAGACTATACAACCCAGGGTTCCAGCATGGGGAAATAAAGCTTCAAAACCTCAAGCAGTAAAAACCTGTGGGGATTGTGGTGGTGGAAGAAACTCCCAGCCTCACATGACAGTTTGTTGGAGGGGCCAACTGGGTCCCAGAATGTACACAAACCCACACACCTGGGAATCAGCACCAGAAGGGCCCAATTGGCTTGTGGGTAGAGGGAGAAGCAACTGAAAGCCACTGAGAGACGAGCAAGTGTCATTATTCCCTCTCTGGCCCCACCCTCACATACAGTGCCACAATGCAGTGATGTGGGTTGCCCCACCCTGGTGAATACCTAAGGCTCTGACCCTTACAACATAACAGCAACACCAAGACAAAGAAATATGGCCCAAATGAAAGAACAGATCAAAGCTCCAGAAAAACATACAACTAAGTGATGAAGAGATAGCCAACCTATGAGATGCAGAGTTTGAAACGCTGGTAATCAGGGTGCTCACAGAAATGGTTGAGTATGGTCGCAAAATAGAGGAAAAAGTGAAGGCTATGAAAAGTGAAATAAACGAATATATACAGGGAACCAACAGTGAAGGGAAGGAAACTGAGACTCAAATCAACAAGTTGGAGCAGAAGGAAGAAATAAACATTCGACCAGAACAGAATGAAGAAAAAGAATTCAAAAAAATAAGAAGAGGTTTAGGAACCTCTGGGACAACTTTAAAAGTTCCAACATCCAAATCATAGGGGTGCCAGAAGGAGAAGAGAACGAGCAAGAAATTGAAAACTTACTTGAAAAAATAATGAAGGAGAACTTCCCCAATATGGCAAAGGAAATAGACTTCCAGGAAGTCCAGGAAGCTCAGAGAGTCCCAGAGAAGTTGGACCCAAGGAAGCACACACCAAGGCACATCATCATCACATTATCCAAGATTAAAGATAAGGAGAGAATCTTAAAAGAAGCAAGAGAAAAGGAGAGAGCTACCTACAAAGGAGTTCCCATAAGACTACCAGCTGATTTCTCAAAAGAAACCTTACAGGTAAGAAGGGGCTGGAAAGAAGTAGTCAAAGTCATGAAAGGCAAGGACCTACATCCAAAATTACTCTATCCAGCAAAGTTATCACTTAGAATGGGAGGGCAGATAAAGTGCTTCCCAGACGAAGTAAAGTTAAAGGAGTTCATCATCACCAAGCCCTTATTACATGAAATGTTAAAGGGACTTACCTAAGAAAAAGGAAAGGATCAAAACTATGAACAGTAAAATGACAACAAACTCACAACTATGAACAATTGAACCTAAAAACAAACCAAACACACTAAGCAAACAACTAGAACAGAAACAGTATCACAGCAATGGAGATCACATGGAGGGTTATCGGTGGGGAGGGGGAGGGAGGAGAATGGCAGAAAAGGTACAGGGAATAAGAAACGTAAATGGTAGATACAAAGTAGACGGGGGAGGTTAAGAACAGTGTAGGACACGGAGAAGCCAAGGGACTTATATGTATGACCCAAGGATATGAACTCAGGGGGACAATGCCGGTGGGGAGTCAGGTACAGGGCAGAGGGGAATAAAGAGGAGAAAAAAAACCCAGACAACTATAATAGCATAATCAAGAAAATATACTTTAAAAATAAATCAATAAAACCCAGCCTTAAACATCATACCTTTTAGCGGGGAAGACTGGAGACAAATAAATGTTAGTGACACGCATGAGTGGAAAATCTAAAGCAAGAACAGAAAGTGTTGGGGTGCTGAGATTTTCCACAGAGTGGCCAGCAAAGGGCTCACTGAGCTGTGGGCCCACATCTGAGAAGCGAGAGGAGCCATGTGGAGTTGGGGGGAAGAGCACTGCAGGCAGGGGGACAGCAAGAACACTGGCCCTGAGGCAGGGACACCCCGTGGCCGTCTGAGCACAGAGGAGGCTCATGTGGCTGGAGCCGGTGGGCAGCGGGGCATGGGTGGACGATGAGGACAGTAAGGTGACAGTGCGGAGCAGCACTCACGGCTCAGAAAAAGGACAGGCCGCCCTCGCGAAGGATGTGAGAAGCCAGGGGAGGTGTGTGCAGGGGGTGATCTGAGGACCGTGTGTTGGGTGACGTGAGGCGTGTAGAGATCCCAGCCGCAGGTATTTGAAGGAAGGGCCAAGGAGATGTACTGATGTGCCGAACATGAGTCGGGAAAGGACGCAGGGGCTCTTGGGCTTCACCAAATGGAAAGCTAGAGTAGGTATTCATTGAGATGCTCAGCAGGCAGAAGGAACAGATTTGGGGGGAATAGCAGAAGGGTTTTTTAATTATTACTATTGTGGTAAAATGCACATAACAAAATTTACCATTTTAATGTGTACTGTCCTGTGGCATTTAATACATTCATTCACATTGTTGCACCGCCACCACCACCATCTATTTCTAGAGCTTTCACATCTTCCCCAACTGACACCCCGTCCTCAATACACGCTGCCCGCAGCCCCTGGAAATCCCTACTCTGCTTTGTGTCTGTGAACTGTCCTCCCCTAGGAACCTCAGAGAAGAGAGATCACGTAGCATTTGTCCTTTTGTGACTGGCTACTGCACTGAGCAAATGTCCTCAAGTCCATCCACGTGGGAGCATGTCAAAATCACCTTCCTTTTTAAGGCTGAACAGTATTCCGTTACGTGAGCAGCCGCATCTTGGTTGTCCCTTCATCCGGTGATGGGCACTTGGGTTGCTCCCACCTGCTGGCTGCTGTGAATAACGCTGCTGTGAACATGGGTGGATAAACATCTGTTTCGGTCCATTTTCAATTCCTTTGGCTGTACGCGTAGCAGTGGAGTTCCTGGATCCTATGGGTCCTGGATCCTAAGTGTTTGAAGAACTGCCCTACCACTTTCCAAGGCAGTCGCACCGCTTTACGTTCCCACTGGTGATGCACAAGCGGTCCGCTTTCTTCACATCCTCACCAACACTTGTTATTTTCTGTTTATTTTATAATGGTTGTTACGATGCATTGGAAGTGGACTCTTACTGTGATCAGAAGGTTAGTTTTGAATATGTTAAGTTGGAAGTGCCTATTAGACATTCGAGTTAAGACATCAAACGGGAAGTTGGATATGCAGGCCTGGATTTTTAAGGGAGACTGGGAAGGCTAGACAAATTTAGGAGTCAGGGCCGAAAGATGGTATTTCAAGCCATCAGACTGGCTGAAATCATCAAGGCCTGTGCCGCCCAATGTGGCCACTGGTCACACATGGCCATTGAAATTTGTATTGGTTAATATTAAATAAAATTGAAATTTGACCTCCTTAGCCACACTAGCCCCATTTCAAGTACTCAGTAGTCGCACTTGACTCGTGGCTACTGCCCCGGATAGCACAGATATAGGGCATCTCCATTGTCATGGAATCTTCTGTTGGACAATGCTGGTCTAGAGGACGTGTGAGATGGAACAAAGAAGGGGCCAAGTGCTGAGTCCCAGGGTGCTTCACACGGCGAGCTAGAGTGGAGCTGCTTACAGGGTGGCTTAAAGCTGAGTTACCAAATGTCCCTTTCTTCCAGGGATGGTCCAGACTGCACCTGTGTGCCTGGTACGATTAATAGGGATTCCTTTTACTCTGCAAAGTGCTCCAGTATGGGTGATAATAGGCCGCCCCACCTGCTCTGAAGTAAGAATGACCAAGTGGCATCTCCTATAAACAAGGGTGCAGATTTGGTGACCCAGTATCCCTACCTGGGCCCCCGCAGGTACACATCTCAGTTCCTGGGAGCTGGTTACAGGTCTGCTTCTCCCCATGGCTAAAGCATCTCAAGAAGGCTGTGTGTGTAGGAGGCTGTGCCTTGGGTACTGGCAGGGAGCAGAAGTGAACTCCCAGCCCCGGCCCCCAGGGCCGTGAGGGCAAGCACGTAGCCTTGGGTCCGAGTTCATTCACTGGTTCTAATTCAGTAACAAAGGAGAATTACCAGGTTGCATCTCCTACTAGAATGATCATCTCAACCACAGTCTACCCTGGGAGGGGAGGCTTCTGCGTATTTACAACAAATCTCACTTCACTTGTTGACATTGATGCACACGTCAAAACTAAGAGAAAGCTGGGGGAGTGAGGACCTGAAGGTCTGAGGTGTCCCCATGTCTCTCCAAGCTCATTAGCCAGGTGGGCTGCAATGGGGTAAAAGACCAGGAAGTTATGGGTATACATTCCAAACCCCGTCTGAGTCTTCGGAAGGAATGAAGCTCCCAGGCAAAACAATAGCCCTTGTTTAATTCTGAAGTTGACACGCACGTTGGCACTATTTTATCGCAACCTTTCATTGCCATGGAAACCATTTATGATGCCACAAAAGAGGATTCTGACCAGAGTGAGAAAGGAGTAGTAGCAATGAAAGCAGCTTTCACGTGAGCTTCTGGTAGTGGGAAGGGCAGGGAAGAACCAAGGCAGCGTCCCTGGAGCTACTATTGAGAAGCACGATGCTTTCAAAAGACCCAGGGTGAGCTCCTGGAGCCCGAGCGGGGCCCGGAGTTGACGCCAATGCTCTGGCTGGCTGGGTGGTCCCTTCAAAAACTGCTTTCCTTTTTTGTTTTGTTCTCCTGAGAAAAAAATACGTGTTCTTCCATCAAAGGTAGGGACTCTCGGCTACAACTCAAGCACAGAAAAGCACAGGATGGGGAGTAGAAGTTGCCCACGGCATCAGTTTCCTGTGGCTGCCATACAAATTATCAAAAGCTGGACAGCTTATAAAACATAAATTTATTCTCTTGGGGTTCTGGAGGTCGGAAGTCTGAAATCTGGGTGTCGGCGGAGTCTTGCCCCCTCTGAAGACCCCGAGGGAAAATCTTTTCTTGCCTCTGCTGGTTTCTGGGGGCTCCTGGCATTCCTTGGCTTGTGGCTGCATCACTCCAACCCCTGCCTCCATCATCCCATGGCCTCCATTCCTGTGTGTCTGTGTCTCAAATCTCCCCCTGTCTTTTTTTTTTCATAAGGACACCTGTCATTGAATATAGGACCCACCCTTAATCCAGGATTATGTCATCATGAGAACCTTTATATCTACAAAAAACTTTTCCCGAGTAAGGTCACATTCACAGGACCCAGGACTTGGATGTATCTTTGGAGTGAGGGGACACTGTTCCACCCGTTACATCCATGAAACAGGAGAATTTGCCCTGGGAGCTGCAGAATTTCACATGCTGAACACTGAACAGGTGACCCTGTGGGTCTTGAGGCTTTGGTCAGTCTCAGAGACAGCGTGTCCAGCTCCTATCCTTGAGACGGCCTGGGTAGAGCACCTGAGATGTTACCATGGTGATTCCATGCCTGACACCTTTGTCCCTTTGTATTGTTTGCAAGAAACTAATTACTCTAACATCACATGAAATACACGAATCTAATAGTGGGGCTGTTTCTGGAGCAAACTCATTGCTCAGAACTTTCCTCCTCTTTCATGAAACGAATGGAATCTGTGACATTCTTAAGATTTGTCCCAAAGGACCATTGTCCTAGGCTTAGCAACAGCCTGAAATCAGACACACTTGGAGTACAGAGGAGTTAGAAAAGAAACACTTCTAACGCTTACTACCCTCCACCACCCCAGCTCCGAAGAGCTTTTGAAAATGCTTGACTCTACAGAAATGCTGGTGGTCATGTGACCAGGACAGGGACAGTCTCTGTAGGAATAGCTTCTGGTGAATAACACGTCTCTGTCCAGCACAAAAGCGCTGGGAGCCAGTAGGCAGACCAGGCAGCAGGTCAGAATCTGCTTCTCTAGGAAATGGCACAGACTTGAAGTTTCTTGTTCATCCTTCCTGGGATTTTCATGCAAGTAAACATGTAAAAATGAAGATTTGGGTAAATTTGTCAGAGTTTCAGCCTGGACAGAACTTTGGCTGAAAGTTATGTTGGTAATTGCCTTCTTCATGATATAAAGACCAGCGTGACTGTCCTCTTTCAATATATCCATCACCTGTGGATTTGGCGTCCTGCCTTTGGAAGCATGGTGAGGTCTGAGCACACGGTCCCCAGGCTGCAGTCACCACGCCGAGCCCAAGAACCTGCCAAAAAGGCGGGGGTAAAGGGAAACCTCTCCTCCTTAAGGGGGTTCACCATTAAGTTTTTGTTCCAATAATACTTGCAGAGCAAGGCCAGCTTAATAGTGAGAGCCAGGAATGGAGGAGCAAAGCTTAGGTGGTCTTTTAACTTCCCGTTGTCTTTATGGAAGGAGGTTACGCACTCTGAAGGAAGATGCCAATTAAATACATCCTCCACAAAAATATAA
This sequence comes from Mormoops blainvillei, assembly GCA_004026545.1. Taxonomy (NCBI): domain Eukaryota; kingdom Metazoa; phylum Chordata; class Mammalia; order Chiroptera; family Mormoopidae; genus Mormoops; species Mormoops blainvillei. Next base: position 76,309 of record PVJD01005841.1, on the reverse strand, counting down.
AAACCGGCCCCATCTCCGGACAAACAAGTGAAACAGCTGCCGTTGTCCCAAAATCGTCCCCCTCTCTGTTCCAAACCTTCAAGAACAATTGTCATTGCCCACTTCAGTCAATTGGGACACAGGTCTGCCCTCTGCTGGTTAAGGGACACTCGAGCATTATTACAAGCAGAAAGAGGACTGATGCGCGGCCCCTTCACCAGCTGCCTTTCCGTGGATGCAGACACTACTTGCCTCCCAAGTTAGACTTTCTCTCACACTCAGGGCTGGTGAGTGGGCAACAGCACACTGTCCGCCTTTGGGGTTCCTGATGGCATCTTTACATGCCACATGCCCAAGGGAATTCTAAAATGAAGCTGGCGTTATTACACACATGGCTGGAAGTTTTCTGAAACATCCTTATATAAATTAATCCGAAAGAGAAAAAACAAGTAAACAGAAAGGCAGCCATAGAAGGAGACGGACGTGCGCGTGGGAATCCTGGTTTTGCTGTTTACTAGCTTGTCCCACGAGCTGGAACAAGCAAGCACGTAACTTCTCTAAACCCAGTTTCTTATCTGCGAAGGGAGGCTCCTGGTCATTCCATCAGATAATTGTTGGGAAGGTTAAATGAGATCGTGAATCGGGCAGCACAGTGTCTGGCACATAGTAAACATTCTGTGAAGAGGGGATGAAATAGTTTTCTTTTTCAGTTCATTTCATCCTAGAAGCTAGAAAATTCTACTCAGAGTGCCCACAGTGCAAGCCAATGCTGGGGAGGAAAGAGGTCACCAGGGTCCTTGTGGTTTGGAAGCTGTGTCATCGCCTCCAGCCCAGCAGTTCTCCAGCGGGGCAATTGGGTCCCCCAGGGGATTGTTGACAGTGTCCGCAGACATTTTTGGTTGTCACAATCTAGAGGGTGGAGCCCAGAATGCTGCTAAGCACTCGACAGTGCCCACGACAGCCCCAAACAAGGGCTTACCCAGCACCAAATGTCAACAGCACTGAGGTTGGAAACCCCGTTCTGGCCTTTCCAGAAGCGTCTTCAGCTTTAACACTGAAGCACTAAGGCCTTGGCCAGTCGCTGTCTACAACAGAAGCAGAAGCTGGGCTTCCCTCAAACTGAAAACAGCCACATGTGCAAGTGACACGCCCTCACTCTGTGTCCGCCGGCTGGGGCTAAGCAGTGGTGGCACTGTGCCGAGTTCTGGGTATTTCAGCCGCCGGCCGACAGGCGGCCTTTCCACCGACCACTCGGCTTTCTGGGTGTCAGTGAGATCAGGGATAAGGTCTCTGGCTTCAAAAGCCACCCGAGGTCAAGAGGTCCAGATGCCCAACGTAATTTTGAAAAATTTTAAAATAGTGTTAAAGTACACATAACCTAAAAATTACCATCTTGACCATTCTGAGTGTGCCGTTCAGTAGTGTGAAGGACACCCCTGTGCAACTGATCTTCAGAATCCTTTCTATCTTGCAAAACTGAAACTGCATACCTATTAAACAACTCCTCCATTCCCCTCCCTCTGAGGACTCCTCATACCTTTTTTTCCTTCCCGATAAAATACTCATGTATTTTTTTTTTTTTTAATGACCTGCAGCAGCCACGTAGGCACCAAAACAGGATCCGGTCCACGCAGACGCAACTCCCGGAAATGGAAGGAGGCGACATGGCAATGGCTTCATCTGGATGATACAGTGGAGCAGCTGACCTGTCCACTTCTGTGACTACCTGGCTCTGGGCCTCTTGTTGCATTAGATAATACACTTCTTACTGTTTGAAAAAACAATACATGTGAAAACAAGTTAAGACAAAACAAGCAAAACAAAATTCCCAGAGGTTTTCTTTTGAGTTGGCACTTAAAGGGAACCATTTCTTGCCCCGGCTGGCGTGGCTCAGTAGATTGAGCACCAGACGGTGAACCAAAGGGACGCCGGTTTGATTCCCAGTCAGAGCACAGGCCTGGGTTGCAGGCCAGCTCCCCAACAGGGGGCACATGAGAGGCAACCACACACTGATGTTTCTCTCCCTCTCTTTCTCCCACCCTTCCTCTCTCTCTAAAAATAAATAAATAAAATCTTTTTTTTTTTTTTTTTTTTTTAGAAGGAACCATTTCTCCAAACCTGGCCTGACTCTGTGGTCGGGGCATGTCCACACACAGCCACCCTCTGGGACAGCCACTTTCACTCGTCTCTTCTCGGGACTCCCGCTGGATGGGGAAGGGAAATGGACAGTTTACCAAACTGCAGCGCCATGTGCTTTGTAAGATCAGGGATGTTGGAGACGGGGCTGATCTGCCCCAATGCAGGTGACCCAGGCCTTTCCCTGGCAACGTGCTGCCCCTGGACGTCCAATCTGAACCCTGTTCCTCTGCCTGCTGGTGGGTAAAAGCATCTCTCTGCTTCTCCACTTCCAGCATCTTCTGTTTCTCTCTCTCTCTTTCTCTCTCTTTCTCTCTCTTTCTCTCGCCCTCTCTCCCCCCTCTCACTTTTAGTAAACACTAAATACATGCATGGCCTTTAAGTACTTATGTGCCAGGAACACGATGCTGTTGGAAGTAAAAACACAAAATACTTCAGGCATTGCCTCAAGGAGCTTACAGTCTAATAGAGGAACCAAATATGTAAGCGTTGAAAATTTATCAGTGCTATAAGTCGTTCAAATGGTGCCATAACGTGTTGTACAATGGGGCTTACATTACACCTGATGAAACAGGCAAGAGTTGGTTTTTGCTCCCTCCAGAAATCCTAATAAAATAAGACAGGATTAAGCAGGTATAAATGCATGTGGACAGAATGAATGGGAGATGACGTGACATCAGACAAAACATATCAAAATTTTGGAGAATGTAAAACAGAAGGGCCCTGGGAAATAGACTTAGGTTACAGATTTCTCACTCTGCTAAGTGCCTGTGGGGGATGGGAAGGCAACCGGAAATGGGACCCATTTGTGCTTCAGGGCCCAGAAGTGGTTCAGGGATTGGACGTAGGACAGGGATGTTGATAATCTATGTAAAGAATAGTTACGAATCCCGTATCCCTTTCCCCGACCTCCTCAGCCAAGCAACTAGACCACACCTCCCCTATAGGAGGCTTAGCCTCAGGTGAGGCGCAACAGAAAGGGCTTTGGAGAATAGACATCAGAGCATAGGCAGGCACCAAATGTTGTACTAAAAGGGGGAATTTTGCAGATGTCTAGGTACTAAAATGTTATTCCCAGCCCCTTCCCCTGCAAGGCTTTTACCCACTGCAAGCAAGAGAAAGGTGGGCCCCTCTTGGGAAACTGATCCACCTAAAGAAAGACCTGCGGATCTGAAATCTGGGAGACCTTACCTGACCGCTGGCCAGCAGGCCCACCAGGGGACTAGCCTCGAACATGTACATGGAACGCTCATGAACAGACAGCCAAGGATCACCAGAGCTGTAAGGGAAGTCCCTCACAAAAAGCAGGCACACACCCGAGAACCACATAACTAGGAGGAAACAAAAACAGTGAGGGAGTGGACTAAAACGTAAGTACGCCCTCAGAGATATGAGAGAACACATTGCAGCCATGAAACCGATTTAAAGAAAACAAAATCAGAACAAGAAAGAGCTCTGGAAAGTTTTTTAAAACATGACAGGCATTTTTTTAAAAATCAAAAGGAATGGTAGATATACTTGAGATCTCCAACAAAAACTAAAACGGCAAAAGAACGGAAATAAAAAAAGAAATGACATTAGAATCGGTCCAGGAGATCAAGCATCACAATAACCATTCTGGGAAGAACAAATCAAGAAAATTAAGTTATCAAACAAATAATTTCTCCAGAAGTGATGGATAGAAGTTTCCTGCTTAGAAGAGCCCGTTGATGGGTGGCAGGGAGGGGAGTGGGGGTGGAAGAGGTTATAAAGGGGATAAATGATAATGGAAAAAATACAATAAAAATAATTTTTTTTGAAAGAGCCCACCGAATGTACAGCACAATAAATGTTAAAAGACCCATACAAAACACATCATAATGGAATTTCAGGACACCAGGAATGAAAAAAATTTCCAAAGAAAGACCAACACAAGGCAGTTTCAGAGCTTCAGGAATTAGAATAGAATCATTCTTTTGGCCATCAAAGCTGGAAATTAAAGGTGGTAAAACAATGCCTTCAAAATTCTGAGGAAAAATGGAGGACAACCTAGACTTTTATACCTAAACATACTACCTATCAAACTAGCTATCTAATATAAAGATAGGATCCAGGCAGCCAAGTTCTCAAAAAACTGTGGGAAGGTTTGCTCCATCAAAACAATGGGATAAAACAACAACAACAAAAAAAAAGAAAACAGGGCATTCATGGAACTGGTGTGCCCACAGTGGGGAGAGTAAAACAGCCTTCCTACACTGGTAGCGTAGGGAAGATGCAGAATGACAGCTGTGAAGCGGGCTGTATGATCCCTTCTAGAACATTCTAGAAAATGCAAACTAATCTATAATGATAGATAGTGGATTGATGGTTGTCTGGAGATAGGAGTAAACAGAGTACTGGATTCTGAAATGGCAGGAGGAAACTTCGGAGGTAACAGGAATATTCACTATTTTAGCTTGGCTAACGGATTCGTGGGCGCATCCAGTGTCCAAACTCATAAATATGTGCATTAGGTTGCACGGTACCTATACCTTAGTGAAGTAGTAAAAAAATTGGAAAGGAGAGAATTGGCAAAGTGGGAGATTGGTCAGAGGGAACTACCCACAAAGAAGCCCTAGAGATAAAAAGAAGGAAGATAAAACAGAGAGAATTAGATCAGCGACAGGGAGCACTGAGAAGGTCTAAGAGGTGTCATTGGGTCCCCAAAAGAGAGAAGAGAATCACTTCCCAGCAGAAGTGGCAGAAGTGTAAAGGAAGTGTACTGATATTGCCAATGTGCTGGAAAACAAAATAACTAGCAAACTAAATTTCTCTACCCTGTGAAAATATCCTTTAATATAAACGAAGGCAGGTAGAGACATTTTGAGGTAAATGAAAGCTGAGAGTTCTTCGACAGCAGGCTGCCACTCAAAGAAATTCCACAGGGTGGTTTTTAGGCTGATGGTCAATGACCCTACATGGAAGCTCAGAGGTGCAGCAAAGAGTGAAGACCAACGAAGTTCAAGGCATGTTTAGAGAAGAAAAATTTTTCTTTCTGGCTGGACCAAAAGATCCATGCAGGAAAGTCAAGGGGTATGAGCCTGAAAGATATGTGAGCCCAGGTCACCGAAGGTCCTGAACGCCAGCAGGTGGAAGAAGAAAGGGGAGCCCACAGGGAGAAATATGGACGTGGACAGAGAGAAAGGGATGCAGTTGAGGACAGAGGGGTTACAAGGAAGAAGGTAGGTAACATGAAAACACTGTCTAGAGTCCAGGCCGACAGCAGCAAACCAATGCCACCACATTTGCGGTTTAAGACGTCACTGGAAGTTTCGAGAAGGGAATTTTAAGGAAATGATGGGGGCGAGCTGCTGCCTGCAAGAAATGAAAGAGTGAGTGGTAAAAAGGAAGCAGAAGCAGAAGGCACCATGTCCACCTGGAGGCTGAAGAAGGACCTCGCTCTGCTTCTCCAAAGCAGAATTCACAGTGACACGCCACCCAAGCCTGTCTCCTCCCTCGCCTTGCTCAGTTCCACCAATGGCCTTACTACGCAGCAATTCGAGCCCCAGTGCCAGAGTAACCGCCAATCCTCCTGCCCCCCTGCCCTGGACTCAATCAATCGGCAGTTCCTGCTCTGTCCCAACCTGCATTCTATGTCTTACCGTCTCCATTGCTTAGCCCAAGTCCCAGCCACCATCCTCTCTTCCCTGGCCCACGGCAGCACCTCTGGTCGTGGAGGGGTGAGGGGAAGCTTTCATTCTTGCTCCCTCTAACCCAGTCTTCCTGGAATGATCCTTTGGGGAAAAAGATAATCAAACCGTGTCACTTCCTGCCGGGAATCCTTCAGTGGTTCCCCATGACTGGTCGCCGCCTTTCGGGCCCTGCGGGACCCCGCCTAGCTGAGGTTTCCCACATCTCTTCCTGCGGCTCTCCCTGCCTCGTGCTCACTGGCCTCCCCGTTCCTGGAGCACACCAAACTTGTTCCTGTTGCCAAGCCTTTGCACAAGAGGCTTCCTCCCTCCAGGTCTTGCAAAGCTATGTGTGTCCCCTCCTTCCCCAGTGGAGTGTGAGTCCCACGAGAGCAGAAGCCATTTCCCTCCTGTGAATTGCTGAAATGCCAGTGTCCATTCCTGGGCATTGTCCTCCAACCTAAAGAGAAGCTGATGGACACTGGGGGGATTTTACAGGGTGCTTGCAAGAGGTGACTATCATAGGACTGCCAGGCAACACTGGTCACCAGTTGAAGTCAGATAGCATCAACTTTGAATTTTCCAAGCCTTCCCCGACTGCTCTTGACAGCCTGGGAGGGGTGCAGAAAGGAAGATAAGGGAAACAAGCCAAACCGGGAATGAACAGAGCCAAAGGTCAAAGGATTATGCTCTCCCTGAGGGACTGAGAAAACAGGCTGGAATGGGCCCCCGGCTGGGGGCTGATGGATTAGGATGGATTAACAGTAAAGACCAAGGACCTGAGGTCGAAAACAGCAGGGAGCACCAGCGTCTGGGCGCCGTGGGTGGACGCATTACAGGTCCCGTGCTGCGTCCCAAGGGCAGTCTGAGTACGAGATTTGGGGGAGGCATGCTTCATGGAGGTGGTGCGGTGTAAACTGGGGAGTCCAGAGGCCACTCGCTTATTCTGCACTACTGCCCTGTCTCCTGTGCCCCCCAAGGCTGCCTCTGGGGTTAGCTCTTCAGCCTCTCGGGACAGCTGGCTCAACAGAAGCAGGTGTGGCCCTTCTGGGTGACTCAACCCTTCTGCAGTCATCATCTTGGCTAAAGACGTCAGTGACAAGTTACTGAAATGCTAAGGGTGGGGAGAACATCAGGAAAATCTAATTCCTGAGTGCCTGCAAATTCTCTTTTCCTCAGCTGTGAGTTTTTTTCCTAACTCCTCCTAACAGGGTTATTGGAGCTCCTGAGGGGAAGGGAGATCAGGCTGTGAATGGCAAGCGACCACGAAACCCCCATCTGGGCTCAGCGACAAAGAGAATGCTAAAGAGCACATAGGTGATTTCTCCTCCTGAATTATAGAGAAGGGGCCTGGACTGAGCCCAGCTGCGGAAGGGCCCCGGGTCAGGCGGCTCACCTCGGCTCTCAGGAGCGTTCCTGATGAAAAGAGGGAGGATGGAGGGGTTTCCAGGTGGAGTTACCAGATGTGGCAAATAAAAACACAGGACACCCAGTTAAATTTGAATTTCAGATAAACAATGAATTTTAGTATATGTATATGCCCCGTGTGATATTAGTACCCTTATACTAATGATTATTCATTGTTTATTTGAAATTCAAATTGAACCGGGCATCTGGCCACGCTAATTCTACATGTTAGAGGAAGCCCACCCCCCCCACCCCACCCCCGCGCCCTGGATCCAGCCATTGAACAGAGGAAACTTCCAGAGTGGCCATCCTGGGCGGCGAAGTGCTCTGGGGTCATTCTGAATATGAATGATGGTGGAGGTAAATGTCCTTATATTTACTATTAAAGATAAGAGAATTAATGAGCTATATATACATATATAAAAGATACATGCACGTGTATATGTAGTTACATAAATATATTACATAAGTATATTAGGCTTTGCTTTACAGCTGAGTTTCAAATTGCTTCCTGACTATATCCAACAACAAGAAAACGAAAGGGCAAGGCGGTGAGTTGATGTGGTGAGTTTTGTCACTTGCTCTGGTACGAGCAGTCTGTCAGGTGTGTGTGCTAACTTATTCATTTGTACCGCTCCTGATTTTCATTAGTTTCCCCATCCTAGATTAAGATTCTGGAGGAAAGAAACAAAAAGAGCCAGCCTCCCAAGTAAGTATCTTCTCAGGCCTGTGGTGTATCTAAGTTTATTTTCCATTTGTCACAACCACTCTCCAAGTAACCACAGGACAAAATATCGTGGGCCTGAGGGAGGACAGATGCAGAGCATCCCTGAGTCACTATTTACTCCGTCGGAGTGGTGATAAAAACCAGGTCCTTCTCCATCAGAGAAACCCGGACCTGGGCGTGCTGAAACATATGTTCTGTTCCGTTTACGGAATTCCTAGAGGCAGTGTTTTCCAAAGCAGAGGCAGGGTGGCAAAGAACTTCTCTACCCAGCTGAGCATTATAGCCCAATTACTGTCTACAAACCTAAGGAAAAAAGGAATGTCTCAACATTGTCGTTTTCTTCCCCCAGCCGCTCTGTAAGAAATTCTTAAAAGACCAGCAAATGTCATCATGCAGTTGAGCCCTAATCACTGCTCTTCAAAGGAGAAAAAGGAAGGACTGTAAAAAAAATTTGCTGGAATAGCTGATGGGACATGAATATCCGTGAAAGCCATTGTGGAGAAGCCTCACACAGCTAAAGAAATAGCTCTTAATTTACGGCCTGGGCTGACAGTAGGCTCCACACGGACTCAACTCTCCTGCACGCCCCATCTCAGCACACCTCAGTGTCTCGAGCCAGAAGAACGGAAGGGACGGAGCAACAGGGAAGGGAGGACACAAGGGCACACATCTGGCCACAAATTAGAAGAGAAAGAAATCAGCTTCTCAAATCGAGGGGTAGATGTTGGGGGCTTCCCAGGAGGCCTGTTTAGGAAGGGCAACGGGGATGGTTCTAAACCGGTGGCTAGTTAAGGAACAACAAACGTTTCCGAGAAATAATGGAGAATTGGTCCAGGTGGGCCCCAACCAAACAGGGGGAGAGAGCACGGGAGCCCTGTGGTCCACCCTCTCTTGATAACTGCATCATTTTGAAGACATTTAAATTATTTAGGTGATTGTAACCGAGACATCTTTAATAATGCACCAAACAGCAGGCACCAGGTTGAAATCAATTAGGCTCCACCGCTAAATTATAAGGTAGAAATTGACAAGGAACGGCTCTAGGATGGGGGTTGTTAGGTACACGCGCCTGCCAGAGACAATTATATTAGGAGCCAAGAGGGCACTGCCTCTTCATTGAAGCAGTAGAAAAACGTCCCGATGCTCCTAAATATAGGGCAATAATAAAAAAACGAAACGAGGACGCCCACCCTCTCATCAAGGTTCTGGGTGGTCAAGACAAATAGCGAAGAACGATGGAGGCAAAACGAACCCCATTCTGGCGGTGCCCTATGCAAGCGGAGCCTCGAGGAGCCTCAGGCCGCAGTGGGCTCGCGGGTGCGGCCCCGGTGGGGCTAGCTGGGAACCGGGTACACCCCACACCGGGGGCACGCAGGGGAGACAGGGAAGCGTGGCAGGCGCCTGTCTCCCGGACGCCCGGCGGGTGACATCCAACGACTGTGGCCGCAAAGTCTCCCAGCCCAGGCACGGCCCTAGCGCGGGCCGCTAGGTTATAGGTGCGCGGGCAGCACGCGGTGGGGGGCCCCGGCGCCGCGTCCCGCCCTCCGCCGCGCGGGGGCGCAGAGCGCAGGCGCGCCGTTGCCGGGCGCGGGCGGCGGCAGCGGCGAGACCCCGGGCCGCCAGGGGCCGCTGTGGCGCCGCGGGGACGGCCCACGCTGTGCGCGCCGCCGACCGCCGGTCCCTCTTGGGCACGGCCTTGCCGGTTTAGCGGGGTGAAAGGTTGCGAAGATGGCGACGGCCTTGAGCGAAGAGGAGCTGGACAATGAAGACTATTACTCGTTGCTGAACGTGCGCAGGGAGGTGAGGCCTGCAGCGCGATGCCGTCGGGGCTGAGGCCGTGCCCGGTCGTTCGGGAGGGCCGGGCTGGCGGCGACTGCCCCGTTCCCGCCACAGGAGGCCGGGGCCGGCGGGGAGGCCGCGTGACCCCGCAGACGTGCGCGACCGCCGGCCGAGCGGGCGTCCTCGACCACCCAGACCCCCGTCCCGGGGGTGCCCCGGCCGGCCTCTGCCCCTGCCCTGGGCAGCCGGTGCGCCGCATGCGCTGGGTCCAGGCAAGACCGGAGTCCCCGCACCCACAGGAGGGCACAGGGTTCCCGTGGTGGGGACAGCTTTGGGCTTCCTAGGCCCTTGGGACCTGGTGCCACGCTCGGCTCACACACCTGCCCTGGCTGCGGGGCCGTGTCTTCGCCCCCGGCCGGCAGGAGGGAAAATTTAAGTATCGGGTATCAAGGTCAAGGCCATCAGGCCACCTCCTCAGGGGTCTGTCCGGCCCCTGAAGTGAGTCCTAGTTAAGAGGCACGTGTTTTGTGCCCTCCTTCCCCCCGGGCTGCTTCCCGGAAGTTGAAGGAAGAGTTTCCCGGACTCCCAGCGCCGATTCGGAGACGACAGATTAGGACGAAGGTCTAAAACCAGGAGCGAAGTGGCGCCCCAAGCACGACCTCGGCGTGCGCGTCCGTGTCCACCCAAGTTCTGACCCTGTTCTCTCTCAGAATAAAAGATAGTAAGAGAGAGTCTCACACTGTGTCTGGCACTTAGTGGGGCCCCAGGAAGCTTCCTTGTTGACTTGCCCAGCCGAGCTCATCGTGAAGGGCAGGAAGGCTTCCAAGGTCAGGGCAGAAAGTGGAATATTTATCTCTAAGCCGCTGGGTCCGGTCTTCCCAGCCCGGCCAGGGAGCCCCTGATTCCAGCTGAGGTTCGCCAGTGATCAGAACTATCCGGGTTGGGCTGTCCTAGGCAAGCTGGTCAAGTGCGATGTCAGTCACTGCTGATCTGCAGGATGTTTAATAGCTAACGTTTTTTTTGAGTGCTCCCGTGGTGCAGGGCGACCGTGCTGAATGAACACTTCATGTCTCATTATCATTTAATTCTCACGTCAGTCCTTAAGGTAGGTGTTATGATAATTCTTGACTTATGGCTGAGAAGACTGAGACCACGACTAGGAAGTGCAAGAGCCTGAATTCAGCCCTGGGCAGTCTGGTTGGCGAGCCCCAGCTCCTGACCTCTCTGCTGTCACCCTCGCTGACCAGTCCTGAGACTACAGAGCTGCTGGTTCCAGTACTGTGTTCTCAGGCACTGCACATAAAAGTTCCTCAAATGTGTTAGCTACTATTTACCATGAAAACGTCCAGTGAATTTTTTATGGGAATTGGAATTCGTGTTAGGCTGCCTGCCGTAGGGCACCCGGAGGTTTTTGTAACAGAACAGTAAGGTTTTGGGCAAAATCACTTTGGCCTTGGGTTTCTTTCCCTGTCTGTGAAGCTGCAGGGTCCGGCAGAAGTAAGGCCTGCTTGAGTGTGGTTCGTAGGGTAATAATATGGGTGTGATAATTTATAGTTTCGATTTGAGCATTTCACCTAAAGTGGCATATGGTGTGCTTGAGTGTGATATTGTTATGTTACAGAATTACATGCTTATGATTTTGTAATAAAAAAAATTTATAATAGAAAAGGGTTGTTATTCGTGCCAGACCCTGTACTTGGTTAGCTATTCTTTGAGCTTTCTTCATTTCTTAGTAGCAAAGCAGTAAATGAAACCAGCTCCTCTGAAGCCAGCCTTTCCTATCAGTTCTGTATAGTTAGTCTGGGTTATCAGTGATGGAGCAGCCACTGACCTCTTTACCAGACTTACTGAATCTTAGCCACAAATTATCAAAAAGATCTATAATAATAGGCTTAGCCAGAGTCCCAGGTAAACATTGGTCAAAAGTATATCTTGAACCCTGGCTGGTGTGGCTCAGTGGATTGAGCGTCAGCCTATGAACCAAAGGGTCACCAGTTAGATTCCCCAGTCAGGGCACATGCCTGGGTGGCGGTCTCCAGTTGGGGGTGTATGAGAGGCAACCATGCATTGATGTTTCTCTCCTACTCTTTCTCCCTCCCTTCTCCTCTGTCTAAAGATAAAATAAATTAAAAATCTTAGCAGGGGGTGGCGGGGAGTATATCTTGAAGCTGCTGGAACTGAGGACCTGTCATTGTTATTGGACTGATGGGTGACAGCCAAAGAAATCTTTCTTTAAAAAATTTTTATTTTACTATTCCCAATGAGTGAAGGCACTTCCCATATTTATGGCTATACATGGAATCCCAATGAAACATGTCCTCTTGCAAAGTGTTGACTTTGTCAAAAAAAAAAAACAAAAAACCCAGTGTAAAAGGTGTGCTGTGCAGATTTTATCTCCTGATTCCATAAGAGAAGCTCTGAACGTGATCTCTGGACTTGATTTTTTTACTAAAATTGTTTATGTGGGTGTGAAATCAGAAAGTAACTTTAGCTTAAAACAACATTTAGTTGGATAATGAGAGAGTAAAAGTAATCTTACATGTGTGTTCAAAACAGGATAACAACACCTGTTTATACATTTGCTGTCTCTTCTACAGCTTGATGCCATTTAAGTGTAACTGTAGGACGTCAGACTACCTTCAAAGCAATACCTTCAACAATCAGTGTTCAGGAAGTTCAGAGACTTTTCTCTAGAAATCTCAAATGGAAGCAACCAGACACAAAACGAGGGAATTTTATTTAAAGATTAGAATCAGAATACATAGTTACAATTGGAGTAATTAGGAATGTCAAAAATCAGCCTAAGAATCTCCCTTCCCAGCCCTGGCCATTGTGGCTTGGGAAGGGAGACTTGGCGCGTCGCCCCATGAGCCAAAGGGTCATGGGTTCAATTCCCAGTTGCAGCGCATGCCTGGGTTGCAGGTTTGGTACGCAACCAATGTTTCTCTCTCACATTGATGTTTCTCTCCCTTCCTTCCCCTCTCTCTGAAATCAATGGGTATGTCCTCGGGTGAGGAGTAAAAAAAAAACAAAACCCTTCCCAGGTTTTAAACTTTAAAATACCCCCTTAAGTTGTATTCCAGGTAGTTGTATTCCACCTAGACAGGACCACCTAATTCTGCTGTGAAGAAGACTCACGTGACCTTTAATGATTCCCTTCCTGTAGTGTTCTGGATTTCTTGTTTGCAGAGTAGAGCCACTGGCTGCCCCATATGGAGGGGAGGAGTCATTTGTCATCACCTGGCTTCGTGTGGTCAGATACCTCACAGGTGCCTAAAATCTAACTGATCTGAGATTTTTGAGACAAGTTTCCAGAATTTATTTGGAGAAAGTAAACAGTAAACTGAACAGTAAATCGGAGTGAAATTTTCTTGATCTTTTTATGTTTTTAGACATTTTAATTAGTACTTTTTAAATCTAATTTATTCCTAACACAATTCCTACTTTATCAATGTTGAATTACCTTTGAAAAAGTCTCAGTTTTGCACCTGTCATTCAGCAGGGTTGATACCTAGCTTTAAGATCTCTGGTCCCAGTCGATATAGTGTTAAAGGAACCAATCCCCTTCTGAAGTTTTAAACAAACAAACAAAAACACAGGTAAGTGAAAAATACACTTAAGTAAAAAGGTTTTCTTCTTGTAATACTTGTCTGGGAGGGTCCATGTTCTGGGACCTTCATTCTTCATAAACTAACAACTGCGAAACTAGAATCATCACCTACCAACAGGAAGTTTTCCTAAAGTCTCTGCATTTTCATTCCTTGACTGGTATCGGATATGTTGTTCTTTCCACAATTTTTGGTTGTCTGGCTTCCTCTAGCTTCAGCCCACACCGAACAGCATTCTCCAGTGGGAGGAAAAGGCCATTTCTCACAAAGCCACTGGCCCCCCAGAAACGAAGTTCAGGGGTCATCTGAGACCGGTGTGCTCCGGGTCCTTCTGTAGCCGCGAGGTGCTGTGTGTTGTTAATTCATTGCTTGTCTGACCTCACGAGGGGTCTTAATGAGCGATGCAGAGATGAGTCTGAGAAGGCCATTGAGTTTTCCATCTACAACGTGACGTTCCAAGTCTGACGTTTAAATAGTGACCGCATTTAAATTACGTGGGGCCAGTAGTGTTGAGCCTTGGTGGTTCAAACGCCTGACTTACCCAGATGATCACACTCACGCAGGTAAAGAGGCTGAAGAGCACGGCCACCAGGAGCAGGACTTTCAGCCCACGCTGCCGCTTGGGTGACCTCAAACACATCCTTGCAAAGCCTCCATTGAGCGACAGGCCGCGGTCCTTCACAGAGCTGTGGAGAGCACGAGGAAGTGGCACTAGAGTGCCACGACCAGTCCTGCCTGCGAGTCCATTTCACTGGTCTAGGAGTTTCATGCCTCTAGGCTCATATAGTTCAACCATTTTGCCTTTTCTTTGGCATTGGAATGTTGGCTAAAGCGTAATAATGTAAGCAGGTTCTGTGGCCAGGACGCTGTGCGTTGGAGTGTTGCAGTGAAGTAGGGAGATGCCCAAATGCCTGGTGGAAGCAGATACTCAGATAATATTTATTGTTATTCCTTGAATTTTGGTAAGCATGAGGTTTCGCTGATTTTTAAAAGACGTACATGCCCATAGAAAGCGGTGGTGTGCTTCATCCTGGCCAAATTTGCTGTCTATCTTGTATACTAATAAAAAATGTAATGCCAGGACTTAGCATTAGTATTAGGTTATGACTTCCCAGAGCTTTCTTTGCTCTTTCTGTTCAAAATCCCAAGTTGTTTTTTTTTTCTCTCTCTCTTCAAAAGACAGTTATCTCTCTGAACTCTGGTTCCTACAAGGTCTCATGAGTTTGACTTGGGGGGCAGGCGGGAAGGGGTTCCCAGAAGTTGGGGCTGACTGAGCGTGGGAGCAGGGTATAGGCATGGTCCCTAAAGGGTCAGGGGTGAAGGCAGAGTGGGACCCAAAGGTGCAGTTGTGAGCTGTCAGCTCTCATGGGGCAGGCAGGGAGGGGAGGACCTGTTCAGAGGCCACGGTCCTGCCAGTCAGCGACAGCCAGACTGAGTGCTGCTGGTGAAGAGCATGCCCAGGCCGCCCAGAGAGGCGTCTGCTGGTCTTGACTCCGGGCGGGGAGGGAGCTGTGAGGGTGCTCAGCTGGTTGCACTGACATTTCGTTGTGATCAACGAGCACCATGGGGTTAAGTTTTAAAATGTGCTTTCTTTAATGAACCGTAAGCTAGTTATTACCTTTCTGCTTTGGGCATTTCAATCAATTGCTTCCTGAAAGTTTAATGCTCTAGTTCTACATTATCTACCAAAATACCTTTCTTTTCTTTTCTTTTTTTTGCTTCCTTACAGAGAATTCAATTGAAAGCTTTTATATTTGCTGTGAGTTCAGTAATAAAACGATGGAGAAGAAAATATGGGGCAGCACGTTTTGCTGTCTATGGAATTTTAGTTTACTTTTTACTAAATGTCCTTTTTTTTTAATCCCTACCTGAGGACATTTTTCCATTGCTTTTCACAGAGAGAGGGTTAAGAGAGAGAGAGAAGCATCGATCAGTTGCCTTTCTGTACCCTCCAAAACGTGCCGTGACTGGGGACCAAACCCGCAACCCATGCATATGCCCTGACTGGGAATCGAACCCAAGATCTTTCTGCTTGCAGGTCAACGCCCAACCAACTGAGCCACACTAGCCAGGGCTTAAATTTTTATTTTAATTTTACTCGTGTATTTTATTTATGTCCTGCCTTGTTCAAGAAAGGATTTAAGTCAGCTAACAGATGAGTGAGTAAAATAGCAAACGTGTTTAAGAGTCACACACACACACAAATTAAAAGACCATTGGGAATCTTGCTGCTCCGTTACCGGTGTCATGGTGTGCACATCGGCCAGGCCCTGCTCCCCCGAAGAAGCTCAGAGCTTAAAGCAGAACCTCTCTGGGCGGGAGCCTGCCGCCTGGGTCCTGTTTAGATCTTGGCCTGCACACGGCAAGTGCACAGTGTTCCCCCCGGGTTTGCCGAAGCCAGAACATTCTTCAGTAGCAAAATGCCAACAGACATCAACCACGAGAAGTCTGCACGAGTGGGCAGGATATAACAGATGGACATGGACGAGAGAAAGGATAAGGTCAGGCTTTTAGGGAAAAATAAACTAAGCTCTGGATGTGAAGATAGGATCCAAACCAATAATTCTGACCCAGAAAGGAACTTGAGCTCATTTCTCTAAGATGTTGGCTTTTTTTTTTAACTGTTGTGTCTCAGGGGCACCAGGTAAACATGCATGTGACTGGGAAGAGAAATGAAAACAAAATTGTACAGTCGCAGGAAAGTATTTCCTAAGCCCTTGGAATGACCTCTGACCAGGAAGGAGAATTTCTGCAGCTCCAGCCCATCCGTACTTGCACCCTGTGGTTAGCAGAGGCAGGCACGAGGGCAGGAGTCGCCCTCTGCCCCATAAACCTTGAAGGTCACATGGACCCTGACTTTTTTCTTTTTAGTGTTTAGAGTTCTGTCGGTACTGGTTGCCTAATACTTTTTTGAACTTATATTGCCTTGTAGGGGTTAATGTGTTCTGTAAATTTTGTAATTTTTTCCTTACTTAAGGTTCAAAGGTTATTCCTAGTTGTAGAAACTTGGAATTGTTTGATCAATCTCCTGTTTTGCTTTTCTCACTCATCCCTGATGTGATTGTTTCTCTCTGAAGCCCACCTCTCGGAAGTGATGGGTCCAAAAATGGCTATAGGAAGCCAGCTTCCTATATACATACATTCCTGTATACATAAAATACAGCGAAATGTAGTGTGTCCACCCGACGGCATGGTGTTGCTCAGGAGTTTTGGAGAGGGACAGCCCATAGTCCAGCGCCTTCCAGTTAGGCACCGACGAGCCTTTGTTGCTGATCGTCGGGAGAGGCCACAGAGGGCCGTGGCCCTTGGAAGCGTGTCGTCAGCGTAGACAGCAAGCCCTTGAAGCCGGCTGTGAGCTGGACTTTCTAGCAACCTGGCCTGTTAAGGCCAGCAGCCTGGCAAGCTACTTAACCTCTCTGGGCCTGTTTCTTTATAAAACCCAGAAAACAATTTTACTGTCATAGGGCTGTTGGGAGAATTAAGCAAGAATGGATGTAAGTGTGCCCCGGCTGGTGTAGCTCCGTGCATTGAGCGTCCACCTGCGAACTAAAGGGTCACTGGTTCGATTCCCCAGTCAGGGCACATGCCTGGGTTGCGGGCCAGGTCCCCGGGGGGGTGGGGGGTGCGCATGAGAGGCAACCACACATTGATGTTTTTCTCCCTCCCTCCCTTCCCCTCTAAAAATAAAATAAAATCTTTTTAAAAAGAATGGATGTAAGCGCTTAATATAGTAATGGGCACATTATTATGGATAGTAAATGCCAGTGTCTTCTTATTATTATCATGAGCATAAAAGTTAACGAGGAATGCCCTTGTTGACTTGTCGGAGCCCTTTACCTGATAGACATTTTGTAACTGCCTGGTCCCACTCTGTAGGTTGCCTTTCACTCTCCTAAAGCCGCCTGCTTTATGAACCAAAGTTCGATTTGAGCCAGGTTGCCCACGTTAATTCGTTTCTAGCCAGCTTTTTGGTCAGGGGTTCATCATCAGGAAAACTCCCCCACCCTAGGCAAGTCATTTAATCTTTTTGAGCACCGCTATTTTTATCTGTAAAATGGGGGCTCTGATATCAACCTTGAGACACTTTGTGACTAGTAAAGTGTTGAATGAAGACCTCTCTGTGGCTGTTTTGTTAGCTGCAAGTCTGTGCCGATGCATTCGTGGCGCCATTGAAACCGTTCGTCTCCTGCACTGCCCTCGTGTTCCTCCGACCCCGGACCAGGCCGCACCAGCATGGCCCCTCTGTCCTGTGGGGGCCCAGCCCCTCTCTCTGCCTCCTGGGCATGTGCTGAGGTGCTCACGTTCACTCCTCCAAACCCCGCTGCCTCCCAACTTGCCCCTGACCCAGGCGTCCCAGCCGGAAGCTGGGATGCCCTTTGCTTTCTCTTCTCCATACCGTCTGGACCCCTTGCGGTTGTCCCACAGGTCGCCCAGCCAGGAATGCTCTCACCCCAGCCCACCCCTCCCTTCGCCCTTCGACTTCCAGACCGCCACTCTGCCCGCACACCCTCCACCCTGAATTTCTGAGATAGATTTCTTCCGGTCCCTCTGGTTTTGATTTTTGTCCGTTTTAGTCAAGCCGTACCAGTTAATATTAACAAACGATCCTGATCATATGATTTCGCTACCCAAAACCTTTTGCGCCTCCCTGTTGTTTATGGGGTAAGGGTCAAACTCGGCTCCTTTTTAAAAGCCCCCTGTACGTTAAATGTTTTATATAGTTTCTGCCTGCTCCGAGGTGATGTTCTCCCTTCTTCCCCATAAGCTCCACGTGGTCAGACGGTGGCTCTCTGGTCTGCTGTCACGCCCCCAGCACGGCATGGTGCTTACGAATGTTTACTGAGTGAATGAGCCAGGTGGATTAGTTTCTTGCCTACTTCCTGTTTACTTACATTGCTTTCTTTAGTGCGCTTGTTTCCCCTGAAATGCCCCTATCTTGAATACCTTAGCTAATCAAAATCCATGTTTTGCGTTCCCCTTTAGATCTACTGCCTCCGTAACGTTTTCTTTGCGTTCTGACTGCCCTGAACTAACTTCCACACCAGAAGCGTTTCTTTTCTATGCTTTAGTTAAACTCGGGTGCGGGCGTTTAGGGGAAACACACACACACCCCAGTTTGTAATCTCCTTGAGGGCAAGGACTGGTTCCTTTCTCTTGTACCCCCTGCCACACTTAGACCAGGTTGACATCCCGCAAACGTTTCGCCACTCTCGCCTTGTCTGGTGCGTTCTGCGTTGGCCGCAGAATCCATTGTGCTCTTGAGGATCACGTTGCAGTTCTGGGAACGTATTCTAGAGGAACTCATCAGAAGGAGTGAGTCAGTTTTCAGTTTGGAAAAATCTGAATTTTCCTTTTTAAAAATTGTTTAAAGTCAGGTACAAGAGGAAGATGGCAAATTCAGATAGATACACGCCCTTACTCTGGAGCCCAGGTAAGCCGAGGGGGCCTCCGCGTGAGACCGCCCGCGTGCCGGGGAAGGGACGCGGCACCTTCCCTGCGGGGCTGTCTCCTTCCGTCGGGCAGGTGGCTGCTGTCTTCCCCCTGCAGTTCTAGCACCAGGAGTGTTTGTAGGAGCAAGTACGTTTCAGATGCATCAGATTTCTTTTTCTACAGTCTTTGCTTTTGCCTGTTGAATAGAGCTGAATTTTTACTGTAGACCTGGCTTTGCCTCACCTGAAATCCCATTCTGCTTGAGAAGCTCCAGGCTCAGCGAGCTGGGCCGTCTGCCCTGTGCCCGGCGTAGAGGGCGAGTCCTCCGTCATTGGGGCCCGTCACAGTTTGCGGGTGAGGCCTGCGTGGGGAAGCTTAAATGCAGGCCCCCCAAAGGCGCTCCGCGTGTCAGTGCAAAGGGTGAAGGCTGCGTCGGCCAGGGAAAGTGGCATCAGAGGGGGCAGGGCTGTTTTGTTGTGCGAAGCTTCAAACTGTGGCGGGAACCTTCACAAAGTGAAGGAGGAAATTTGTCCGAGTCCCACTCAGTGGCTGCGTGTCAGAGCCTGATACGTGGGTGGCCTCGTCTCTTTGTAGAATCAGGATCTGCCCAGCGATGCCAGCCAATCTCGAACACCCTTTCCCTTGGCGGACGGCTCTTGCTCAGCGCCAAGTGCTGTGCACTCTGGGTAGTAATTAGCTCTGAAATCTGTTTTTTTCCTTTGAATTCTGTGAGTACCAAGTATTATAAAAAATTACAGGTTTTTATTAGCTGGTACAGTCTGTTTCAATCAGATTTTCATGGAACATGTGGATGGTAATGAATCTTCAATTGTGGTAATTAGGCAAACGTCCCAAAATCCAATTGAATATAGTTTGTGGAGACTTAGTTACTGAAACATAGCAATATAGATACAGCCTGGAAGTTGGAGCTTTTGAAATTACAGGCTTCGGCCACAAAATCCATGGTGGCTTTCCTCTTCCTGAAGTGAGTGTCAGTGGGAGGTCGCTGCTTACACTCTGTTAGGCCTACAGTGTTGAGTGAAATGGCATCGTGGTAGTGGCTGTTGGCACTGGGCGCCGAGCACAACCGGCTCTTTGCTTGCCCAGCACGTGGTAGGACTGTACTTCCTGGGCCCCTGGTGGCCGCATGAGGCCCTGTAACTAGCTCTGGACAGTGATGTCAGCGGACATGATGTGTGCCATGCTCAGGCCAAGGTGTGTCAACGCCAGTGTGAGCCCAAGGGCCTCTGCTCTTCTCTCCTTCCTTGATGACGGCAGTGGCTCCAAGGGTCCTGAGGACACGGCCAAGCAGGTCACCAGCTCACCCGAGATGGGTGGGTGACGCGAGGAAGAAATAAACCTTTGGGACTTTCACATGGCTTGTTACCACCGTGTCCTGCAGTCCAACAGTCCCCAAACTTTTTGATGTCAAGACCCTGTTACAGTCTTAAGTTATTGTGGGCCCCCAAGAGCTTTTCTTCACATGGGTTATAGCTAACAATATTTAATTAGAAATTAAAGTGGGCAATTGATAAAATATTGTAAGACAGGACACAAAGTCAGTATACTAAGCACAAGGAAAACAAGGATTTCACAATAACTATGTATTGAAAAATAATGAATATATACAGATATAGGTCACATACAGGTATCATAACAGATATAATGAGAGATAGCTAGTAAGTACACAGAAAAATAACTGAGAGCCCATTGAGTTAATCTCTGAAAACTCATCTTTATACCCTAAAACTACCACCTTAGAGATTTCTAGAAAACATAAGAATACACAGGTATGTATTCCGTTAATCATCAGAACAGTGATATCATCACACATCATGTGGCCTCATAAAATGAGGAAAGGGCAAAAACCAGCTTTGTCTTACTACTAATATAGTTTTGACTCTGGACACCATGAAAGGATCTCAGGGACCCCCGCACATACCTGAGAAGCCCTGGCCTAGCCTGGACACCGGCCCAGTCCTGGCGGAGTCATGTCTCCCCACAGCTGTGGCTCTTGTCAGGTGGGGCTGAGAAGTCAGAGTAGAGTGGGGCATCCTCTCAGAGCGCTTGTCACCCCATTGACTCCAGAGAGAGTCTCCTGCACTAGAATCAAATAAGAGAAAATGGAACAGCTTCTTCAGTTGCTTAATTATTTAAGGGAAGCAAATATGCGATTGGAGTCAGGAGACGTTTCTAAGCATGACGCACAAATCAGAAAAGAAAATTGATAGCTTTGATTTTTGTAAAAATGAGAAACTTCTCAGTTTGTTACAGGAAAAAACCTAAAACCTAGAAAAAATCAAACAAAAGACTCACAGGAATCTATAATATATTTATTCGATAAAAGATTCATGTTTCTAATATATATAAAAAACTCTTGGAAATCAGAGAGAAAGACAAATACTCTAATAGGAAAACAATATAAAGGAAACAAACAGGTTATTTTTTTAAAGATTTTATTTATCATAGGGGAAGGGAAGGAGAAAGAGGGAGAGAAACATCAGTGTGTGGTTGACTCTCATGCGCCCCCTACTGGGACCTGGCCTGCAGCCCTGACTGGGAATAGAACTGGTGAGTGACCCTTTGGTTCACAGGCCGGCACTCAGTCCACTGAGCCACACCAGCCAGGGCACAGATAGGTTAATTTTGAAGAAGAAATCGAACATGTGGAAAAAGGCTCACCCTCACTAGTAAAGAATGCAGTTTAAAACAGGGTGTCTACCAGGTTGACCAAGGTTATTCCTTTTTCTTTTTTCTTTAATTTCTTTTTTAACCTCACCTGAGGACATTTTTTCATTGCTTGAGAGAGTGAGAGAGAGACAGGGAGAGAACCATCAATGTGAGAGAGACATCGGTCAGGTCGCCTCTCATGGGCACCCGGCCAGGGGCTGAATCCAGAACCCTTCAGTTACCGGACGGCGTTCCAAACAGCCGAGCCACACCGGCCAGGCTGGGTTTTCCTTTTTTGTGATGGTTCTCAGTGCTGGTGAGATGAGGTGCGTCAGCTGCCTATGCAGGAGACAGGAGCTTTATCCCCTGGAGAAATTAACCAAAGTCTTTAGGGCCTAGACACAGGCACAGCAGAGGGCGAGAGGGGTACCCCAACCAAAGCAGGGCTTCCCCTTTTCCCATGTGTTCTCTGGGCACGTCCCTGGAGAAACTGACCTGTCACAGGGAAAAGACTGCCCTGTGAAGCTTCCAGAGCTCCTCCCAGCCGACCCCAGAGAAGTTCATCAGACGACAGGGGCTGTTCACACGGAGCTTCCAGACAGCGTCCTCGGATCTTACCGTCTTGTGTAAATCGATCACTGGGGAGCATCAGGTGAGGGAGGGAGGCTCCTGGGCCAGGCCCTGAGGTCACACTCAGCGTGGGGAGACTGCAGGGCGCAGGGAGTCAGAGAACTGGCGTGTCCTCAGAGAGATGGTGCATGTAAGAAGTAAGAGCACAGTGATATTTTGGAAGAAATGTATTTAAAAGCACTTGGAAGTTAAAAATAAGGTAGCAAAAAATTCTGTAGAAGGGCTGGAAGATAAAGATGAGGAAGTCTCCACAAAAGTAAAACTTTTAAATTAGAAGATCAATTCTTAGACATTAAATAAAGTAAAATGAAGGGGGAAGACAGTACTCAAAACAATTAATATGAGAAAATCACTCAGAATTAAGAGACAGGAGACTCAGTATGAAAAGGGCCAGTCAGGCGACTAGCACGGTGGATGGGCGACATACCCGTAGTAAGGGAAGCCATAGGTTGAAGAGAGTCCTAAGTTTCCGAACAGCTCCCAGAGGATTGGAAGCTGGACTGACATAGATCTCTCTCCAGTAGTGCTATATGAGCCTAAAGACGGAGGAGCAATACAGTCAAAACCCGGAGAGAGAAATTTGCAAGCCAGGATTCTGTGCTCAGCTAACTATGAAGTATGAAGGCAGAATGTGAGGACATTTTGAGATGGGCCGAGTCTAAATAATGTTTGATCCCAACCAACCCTCTGCAAGGGAAACTACTGGAGATTGAACCCCACCAAAATGATGAGGACAACCAAGAGAGAGAAAGGCATCTGCTAAGGGAGGAGCGGGTACCACCCAGGAGAGACACCCTGGAAGAGGTGACAGGAACTCCAAGAATGAAGTTAGGGAACAAAACATGGAATTGGTTCACTGTTTGGTGTTTTCGTACCGAGAGGAATATTAGCAGTCTTTATTAGAAGGAATTTACTGTAAGGATTTGAACAAGTACCAGTGGTACATAGAAAACCAAAGCAGAAGAAGAATGAGGCAGTTGTTAGCTCCAGGAATAATAAAAAGTTCAGGAAAATGAAATCTGGTCATAGTATATTATTTGATTCAGCTTTGGACTGTATTTGCATAGTCATATATGTGTGTGTGTGTGTGTATATATATATATATATTTTTTTTTTTTTGATTCGCGGTGGGTTGAGCCTGCAAACGTGAAAGCCACAGATACCAAGGACAGACTGTTTAAACGTTATTTCAAATGCTTGCATCTGAGGAGTTGGGGGTACGTGCTGTTTTGGGTGTTAAATCCTGCAGTTCTACTTAGAATACTTTTGTGTTCCTAGGTAATCATTAGTAATATCCTCACTTTCATTTCTCTTAGTAATTTGAATCTCCTATTTTTCTTTGGTCAGTTGACCAAGGTTTTGTCAGTTTTGTTTTGTAGGGTGTTTTTGTTTGTTTGTTTAAGATTTTATTTATTTTTAAAGAGGGGAAAGGAGGGAGAAGCAGAGGGAGAGAAACAATGTGTGGTTGGTTGCCTCTCGCGCGCCCCCAGATGGGGACCTGGCTGGCAACCCAGGCACGTACCCTGACTGGGAATCGAACCGGCGACCCTTTGCCTCACAGGTGGGCACACAATCCACTGAGCCACACCAACTGCAGCTGGTTTTGTCAGTTTTTGAAGAACCTTTCTGTAGAACCAAGTTTTGGTTTCATTCTTATTTTCATTAATTTTTTTCTGTTGTTTTCCTGTCCTTGATTTCATTTATATTTCCTTCTACTAGCTTTGAGGGTTTTTTTTCCCTAGTATCTTAACTCATACGATTGACGTTTTGATTTTGAGACCGTTCTTGGTCTTTATTGTAAACATTCATAGCTGTCAGTTTCCTCCTTAGCAAGTGCGGTCTCTGCATCCATTAAGTTTTGGTCTGTTGTGTTTGTTTTCATTTGTCTCTCAGTATTTTCTAATTGTCCTTCTGATTTCTTCTCTGATCCATTGGTTGTTTTAAAATGTGTTTAATTTCTACAAATTCATGCATTTTCCAGTTTTTCTGTTGCTGGTTTCTGACTTCATCCCAACTGTAGTTAGAGAAGACACTTTGTATGTCTGTATTTTTAAACCTGTTGAGACTTAATTTGTGCCTTAGCATATGGTCTATCCTGGAGAATGTTCCATGTGCACTTAAGAAGACTATGTGTTCTTTTGTTGGGTAGAATATATTATATATATAGAAAATATCTCTTAGATCCAGTTGATGTGCTGTTCAGGCGTCTGACTGCTGTCACCATCATGGAGAGTGGGACACTGAAGTCTCCAACTACGTTAACTATCCCTTCGCTTCTGTCAATTTCTACTTCCTACATTTTGATGGTCTGTCATTGGTTACATTGTATTTTCTTGATGTATTGAATCTTGTACTTACATATCATGTCTTTTGTGTCTTGTTCCTTTTTTGATGTAATGTTTATTTCGTCTGATATTAGTATAGCTACCCCTGCTCTTTTCTAGTTACTATTTGCAAGCAGTGTCTTTTTTCATCCTTTCACTTTTAACCTGTTTGTGTTTTCTGATCTAAAGCAGATCTCTGTAGACAACATATAGTTGGTCTCTTTTTTAAAAATCTATTCTGCCAGGTCTGCCTTTTGATTGAAGAAGCTAATCCATTAACATTTAAAGTAATTACTAATAAGATGTCCTTATTTCTGCCTTGGCTGGTATGTCTCAGTGGGTAGAGTGCCGGCCTGTGAACCAAAGGGTCGTCGGTTCGATTCCCAGTCAGGGCTTATGCCTAGTTTGCGGGCCAGGTCCCCAGTGGGGGACATGTGAGAGACAACCACACATCGGTGTTTCTTTGTCTCTCTTTCTCCCTCCCTTCCCCTCTCTAAAAATAAATAAATAATTTTTTTTTTAAGGTTTCTTTTTTCTGCCACTTTGCTATTTGTCTTCTGTGTACTTTATGGCTTTTTGTCCCTCCTTTCCCACGTTACTGTAGCTGATTTCATGTAGTGAAACATTTTAATTCCCTTTTCATTTCCTTTCATATATGTTTTATAACCACTTTCTTTGTGGTTACATTCAACATCCTGAAGTTGTGACACACTGCTTTGAGTTTATACCGGCTTCACTTCAGTGATGCGCAGGCTGGGCTCTGTCCTCTTTCTGTTGTCGGCGCTGGGATTTTTATTGGATTGCACTGAATCTGTTCATCACTTTGGGAAGATTTGACATCTTAAAAATAGTGAATCTTCTGGTGCATGAAGAAGGTTTCTCTCTACATTCTTTCTGGTCTTTCTTAATTCCTGTCAGTGTTGTAGCTCTCAGTGCAGGTTCTGCGCATATTCCTTAAATTTATCCCTGATTAGTTCGTGTGTGTTGGCGATACTCTGAATGGTGGTGTCTTTTTTAAATTTCTGGGGTTTCTGGGGTTTCTGGATTGATGTTTGCGTATTAGCCCTGTATCCCACAGCCTTGCTAGAATTACTTGGTAGCTTTTTTGTAGATTTTTAATGATTTTCTAAATACATGACATCTGCAAGTATAATTCTACTTTCCTTTCCAGACTGTATGCCTTTTACCTCTTTTTGTGCCCTACTGCAGGAATTTCGTTTTTACATGATATAGAAAATAATCCAACAATTTTAACAGACCACTAAGATTGACAGTCAGCTCACTGAGGACCTTTTCATTATGAATTTATGATCTGCGTAGGTTGAATTTATATTTACTTTTAATTGAAAATATAATCAGATGATTGAGATGTAACTTTCATACTTAAAACATGATACATCTCTTAATTTTATTATAGAATTTTAGAAATGTGTAACTTTAGGTATAATTTTTAATGATAGCACATTTTGAAATGATATAGGTGTTTTTATGATAATGATAGAGTTTATCATTTAGGAAATACTGAACCAGTGACCTTGGCTATTCAATTATGATGAAAGGCCTAATCTAACCTTTTACTGAATGTGAGATTTATTAAAAATGAAACTTCTCTAGTAGTTATTCAGTAGCACATTAAGCCATTTATTACCGTGACTAAAGAAGGCCTTGTAGACTGGATATTCTACTTCCTCATCTAGTTTAATTTTTTTTATTGCATTTATTGGAGTGACTTTAGTTAATGAAATTATATAGGTTTCAGGTGTACAGTTGTATGACACCATCTGTATATTGTATTGCGCGTTCACTGCTCCAAGTTAAGTCTCCTTCCGTAACCATTTATCTCCCCTTTATCTAGTTTAAATTTTTAACAATCAGGAAATAGCAGTCTAACCCAGGTCTGTCTAATACTGCACTTGTAACTTTTATGAGGTTCTGGAAGGAACTATTAAAATTTGCAGAAAGAAAACAGCTTGTAATGGTTCTGCAGGAAGGAACAAGCTCTTTTACCTCTCTCGTAGCTAAGCCTGCCTTAAGAAGGCGTGTTCTATGTGCCATTCGTTAACTGGTATGTGCTTGCTTGAAACAGTGGGTTTGGCACCGGTGGTGTGATGGTAAGTGTGGCTGGTAACGTCTTGTATAATTGGCATTGGCAGGGAAGGAAAACGGTGGTAGGAAAGAGAAAAGGAGCTGCAGGTGGAGATACTGTGGCCCATCTCTTCTGTGGAGCCACGTCTTTATCGAAGTGGAATGCACCTAGGGAAGAGTGCGCATGCCATAAGGATGCAAATCAGCGCACTGTCACCAGCAGGGATTGTGACGTGGGTGGCCGTTGCTGCTTCCGTTGCACCAGGGCAGCACCCTCTCCAAACGGTTCCAGGTTGAGTGTGTGTGCTGCCAAAGGAATGTCGGAATTGGGTTTCAGGAGAACCGCAGCCAAAGTGGTTCTGTTCCTACCATGTACAAGGCACAGGGACGGTCTTGTACGTGTGTCCTCTCGTTTACTCCACACAGAAGCCTGGGAGAGAGGCTCTGTTGTCCACAGGGTCAAGATGAGAAAACAAAAGGGAAGGTTTTAAAAGGGCTACAGTTTGTAGGTTTCTGCTGAATATTGGGCGCTGTATGAAGCACTGTGTAGTCACCACCTCCCTGTTCTCACACCACCCCTGGCGATTGTTTACTGTCCCTTTGGCACGTGAGAGAGCTAAGGGTCAGGAAGCCCATCTGCCTAAAGCCACACAGCTTTGAAGTGACCACTCCAGTCTCCATCTACAGGCCACTTGACTCCAAAGTCTGGAGTTCCTGACCCCTATATACAGAGTGAGTCACACGGGTGACCAGGCAGGGGGTCAACTAAGAATTAGGCCGTAGTGTGGTTCCCAGAGGCCACACCGAAGAGAGGATGGACGAGCGAGGTCAGTGCCTGAGTGGGCAGACGTCCACCTCATTCCTGGAGGCAAGCGATGCGCAGCAGGGTCCTCGTCCCTTTTCCGGTGAAGAATTCGTGGCGTTTCCTTCAGGAAACCGCTGGCCTAAAGCACCAGGACATGTGGCTGAGCCTGTTTCAGAAAGCAGCGACGGTCTCCGTGTCTGGCCTGAAAGGACAAGCTGCGTGGCTAAGGCCAACTGTTTCTTTTCTGAATGACAGAATCACGTAAAGTCGGAAAGGCTTTTAGAGGTCATCCTCCCCAACCACCTACCCCTCAGAGGGAGAAACCAGCCCGAGAGGCACTGGGCCTCCCCAGAGCTGCTGCTCTCGATGTCACCGCGACATGTCTTTCCGTTCCCATTCATTGCCTTCCTCTTGGAGTTCTTCAGAATTCCTTACTGAAAACCTCTGGTAGAACCTGCACAAGTTGACTGGTTTTCTCATATCTGAATAAGTTAGTCCAGTATAAAACATTTAAATGATACGCCAAAAATATTACTAAAATTTTTTATTTGTTTATTTTTAGAGAAGGGAAAGGGAGAGAAGAGAGGGCATGAAACATCAGTGCGTGGCTGCCTCCCGTGCGCCCCTAACTGGGAATCGAACCGGCGACCCTTTAGTTTGCAGGCCGGTACTCAGTCCACAGAACCAACCAGCCAGGGCAGTTTTGCCTTTCTTCACCGGTGAAAAACTCGTTAGTCCTAGAATTAGAAGATACTGAAAAATTGTATAAATTATAGAAAAACATAGTTTACCATTTTCCTTTATAACCTTGATCCCTTGTCTGACTCTGTCCCTGTGACCACCGTCTCGTAGGCATGTGTCCGGGAAAGTGGCCGCAGAACACTGGCCACCCCGGCTTCCTCACCCAGGTCCTGCTCTGATCCCTCTGCCCAGGGGTTGGTTTTTCAGGTCCCTGCAGCATGTTGTCAGTGACCCAGAAATGTGCTTCTGTTATTAAAATTGTGGGGTTGCCTCCCAAAATAAAATGTTTTCCACTTGTAAATCATCTGAATGGAGCTGATCATTCAGCAACACCTCTGATAGACCAACGTGGCCCTTGAGACTGATATAAAATCAGACATAATCTTCCCACAAACAGGCCTCAGGGGCCAGCCAGAGGAACCCCACAGTGTTCCTGGCCTGTGAGGGAGCTTTCTGAGAATGTCTCGGTGGCTGTGGGACAGGCCGCGTGAAACGCGAACTTCTGCCGTTACTCTTCTTCTCCTCCCTCCCATGTGGTTGAAACGTCCTCTTTGTCACCTGGGCTCTTAGTGGGACCCATCTTCCCCCTCATACTGATTGCCCAGGAGAGCTGGAGGGCTGCGGGTGTTGATACAGGGCGGGGGCTTTATTTAACTACAGGATGTGAAGCTGTTTTATCAGCTTCACATAACGCCCACCAGAGCTTGCCCACCAGAGTTCGATGCTGAATTAGATGGGTGTTGGCGTTACAGTTTTATTTATTTGTCTTTGACTTTTAAGGATGAATGTTCATTGAGTTTCCTTTGACCGGAAACTGACGGACACGCATGGCATTTCTTTCTCCTGGTGCGTGGTTTTTCCTTGCAAATAGACTCCCTGTGGAGAGCATGTCCGCAGGACTGACTTCAAATAAATCACTTAGGTTCCCGAGCAAGTGAGCAAGTAGCGTCTGCGAGCTTTTTGTGTCAGCCCAGACCCCGCTGAACCAGGGTAGCGAGACCCAGCTCCCTCTCCTCCTCACAGCAGCACGTCCAACTGATCACTTTATCAGCGGTGCGAAGGAAGGCTTGTGGCCTAATAAAGCACAGCCTCACTCTGTTTTGCACGGAGAGAGCAGACACGTTGGGGAGGGGCTGACAGGTGCCCGTTTCAGGGCTGCGGGCGGGGGGGGGGGGGGGGGGGGGGGGGGGGGGGGGGGGGGGGGGGGGGGGGGGGGGGGGGGGGATACGTGAGGAGGGCCGATTGCTCTCTAACTGGCTTTCTTCCCCCTGCAGGCCTCTTCGGAAGAGCTGAAGGCCGCCTACCGGAGGCTGTGCATGCTGTACCACCCCGACAAGCACCGGGACCCAGAGCTCAAATCCCAAGCGGAGCGGCTGTTTAACCTCGTTCACCAGGCTTATGAAGGTCAGCTGGAGGCCTGGGCTTCGTAGAAATGCACCAGTAGCAGGCATTCGATTTTTAAGAGACTTGATTTGTAGAGAAGAGCAAAAGAGAGTCCTTAGAGGTATATAAAAGAGGTGGTTCATTCAGTCCTTTGTACTGACAGGGCCCTTTGAAAGAGAAGTATTTTCTTTGGAAATCAATATGTGTCTGGTCAGTAGAAAGTGAGGGCTCAGGTGAGGTCACAGAGCAGGAGCCGAGCTGCGGGGGAACACTTGAGTTTCAGACCGTCGGCTGGTTTCCTTCTAAAGGGAACTCTTAGAGGTAAAAGGCCGATCGTTACAGACAAGCTTGCTTTGTTCTTTTTTTTTTTTTTTTTGAGAAGATAGAAGAACATTTTTTCATCTGAAAGTGATTTTATTGGCTCTGTAGTATTCAGTTAAGGAAAGATTCTAACAAAAGAAAGAAAAAGATGGTAAGAAGGTTAACAGGAAATAGAATCAAGTAATTCAGGTTTTTATACTTTTATGTATTTCAGAAATACTACTTTGTTACGATTTAGATTTTATTTATTTATTTTTAGAGAGTGGGGAAGGGAGGGAGAAAAACATCAATGTGTGAGACAAACATCAATCAGTTGGCTCTCTTATGCCTGCTCCCCAGGCCAGCACCCCAGCCGGGAATCAAACCGGCGACCTTTCAGTTCACAGACCAGTGCTCAATCCACTGAACCACACCAGCCAAGGCCCAGAAAGACTATTTTGTGATATATTTGTTTATAAAATATTAAAAGTCATTAATAGTTAGAGTTTCTATTGTGATGATGAAAAAGTTCTAGAAATTCTGGTAGTTATACAACATTGTTAATGTACTTAATGCCACTGAACCGTGCACTTAAAAATGATTAAAAGGATCAATTCTATTTATATATCTACTACTAGAATTTTAAAGAAACAAATTTTTAAAATAGTAAATCACTCTTAGAATGTATGTATACCAAGTAAAATAAGTTCTAGAGTCATTTGATGATTTGCTCCTTAATTAGACAGACCAAAAATTAGATAATGTATTTACAAAGTAAAGACTTTTCATTATTGACCTAAAATATATGCCGTACTTCACTATATAGCTTTACCAAATAGTTAGATTTTAATGACTAGCGACACTCAGGAGGTGGCTTATGGTATCTGTGCAGTCAGCATTGTGTCTTCACTAAATTTAACTCTGTTCAGGCCACTTCCGTGGTGGTCCCGGCCGCAGCCTGGTCTTTTACTGGCTACTGCCATCCGAATGGCTGCACCCACGGTTCTGTTGTCTGAATGACCCGCATCTCTGGTGTGCGCTGTTCTGGAGGCTTGGGGAGGGCTTTGTGGGAAAACCCTCCCCGTGCTTGTGAAAGTGTGACAGCAGCGGTCCTGGCCGGCGCTCAGCCTGGGGGCGATGACGTTGAACGCGGAATGAGTGCTTCTTGTTAGATCCCAGAGATTAACTCCAGAAATTTGGCGCCACTTTCCACGTGGTCAGCATTTCTTTCTTCCCCATTAGATAGACTCGTTTACATCGTTTTTTAATTAGACCTAAAAATGTATGGGGCGTCTCAGGGGAGCAAAGATTCAAAGGTCTCAGACCGGAATTGGCAGAGCAGATGAGGAAGTTAATGACTCTTAGCTTCACTGGTGTTTAAATTTGGTTGGGATTGCCTTTGAATAGCTCTCGGCCTCAGTGAAAAATCTTTTTCTGATGTTCCTCAGGTGATGTGCCAACATCAGAGTGACAGATCTTTGTGTCTTTTTAAATGATTTACAAATAAAGAAGAGAGGTGCAAAGAAAAAAGACTGTCTCAGGCGTTAGTGAGAGCCTACAGAGTGAGGAATAAGTTGGATTTTTCCAGTACCAGAAACCTGGCCCTAGTTTCACATTATGCTTCTTTAGAAGCTGGAATTAACTCTTTCAAGCCAAGGTACTGTATAGACTGTGGTAGAAATTAAATTCTTTTAAAAACATCTGACCTTTAGTGATTCAGGGTGCACCTCCCAATTGAGAGCAGCTCAGGCACGAAACTAACGCTTGTCCTCTGTGGCCACCTTTGAGCAGGTCCTGGACGGGTTCTGAAAAGCAGTGAGGAGGAAAGACGCATGGGGAATGCAGAGGTCTCCCTGTGAGAGGGTTGTGGTGGACAGGGTGGGGCCTGCCAGGTGATACTGCTGTCGGGACTGGAAGGTGGATTTTGTACTTTGTCAACATGTCTGGTTTTTGTTGGCAGTGCTCAGTGACCCGCAGACCCGGGCCATCTATGACATATATGGGAAGAGAGGACTGGAAATGGAAGGATGGGAGGTAAGAGAGATCGTGTGTCTGCTGTCCCAGAAAGGTCACTGAACACCTGCAAACTGCCACCCCAGACACCTACCCCATGGTGACATCTGTGAGAATATGTGCAGACGGTGGCGTCCCCTCTTCAGCTTATATTTTGGTTTAAGAGGTTGAGTTCTGAGCCTGGGCGAGTCACTCGTCCACTGTGTCCTCTGCTTCCTCACCCGCCGAGGGAGGAGGAAGAGGAAGGGCAGACTCTACCAGGAACCGTAATGCGTGGGAGCCGGCTGGCAGGGTCTGCAAGGGTGCAGTCCTGCCTCCCACCGCCCTGGCCTCTGCACCTCCCCCACTGTGGCAAGTGACTGTGTTCTGGAGGCGTTGCTGTTGGTGCACTGCTGTGCTTGTGAATAAAACGGAGGCTGAGGAGAGTTGAGAACAACTGCACTAAATTGTCTGTAATGCCCCTCCAGCTGTAATGTGCGTAGAGCACTAGAGTCAGGCATGGCGAGGGACGCAGCACTGTGTAGCAAGAGTGTGTGAAGCAAGTAGCCCTGGGCGGCCTGCGCTGTGAGAACCACCCCTAAGATTCAGGAGCTTTGCTTTCTTGCTTCTGCCACGGATGGATGGCCTCAGCGAGGGCCATGGGCGAGTCACTCATTGCCCTACCATGTTGTTACTGTCTGAAAAATGGGGATGAACATTCATTGTAAAACTCCGAGGTGCTGTGATAACATATAAGTGTTGTCACTTGATTTCATTAAAGAAACTTTGTTCTGATGCCTAAGAAATTTTGGGCAACTGTTAACATTAAATTGACTATCATTTGAGTTACGTTTTCATCATTGTGTAAGAATTCCCTCTAAATCCTTTTTGGGTTTAATCTAGACTTATGAGCCTGTCTCCTCTAATTCTAGCAGAAAAGTCTCCTAAAGGCCTTCCGATAAGATCGGCGAGACGGGCTGCTAGTTCCCTTTCCACTGCTGCTTACTGGTGGGGGCTCGCAGGCCACGTCTGATCTGTAGCCGTGTTGTGGGTGCCCACTTGATGAATTATAGTTGCTAACATTTAAAACGTGGGAGGTTTTGCATAAAAACCGCAAGACCTGGCAGCACTGTATCTGAATTGCCCTTGCTCCGCGGCACCTTCCTGCTGTCCAGCTTGTCGCACCCCCGCCGCTCCCTGTGGTCCTGTACCCAGCCCTTCACTCGCCCACATGCCCCACCTGGCTCTGGCGGGCATTCAGTCTGTGTCCTGTAGCTCGATGGAAGTAGCGGTGCTTCGTGTCACATGAGTGCATCATAGCCCAGTGGTAAGTCAAAAAGCCTAGCATTTTCATCCAAAAAGAAAATAAAATGCTGTAATATATACTGAATCTCTGCTCCTGCGTTATACCCCACTTGACAGCACAGCAGTGGCTATGCAGGTGTCGGCAGTCACGAGGGGACAGGGTGAGCTTCTGTATTCAAAGTTAACTACTGTAAGGAAATCAAGTTCTCGTCGATCCGAATTTTTGCAGGGAAACGAAGCCTTCACTGAAGATAAAAATGCCTTCCAGGAAGACTGTGAAGATACCTCCCTAGGTGTTAGGCAAAGAGGCATCGGGCCCTGACAAACGGCAGGGACACGGAGCCCCTCGTGCACACCATGAGGGACGAACCGCACGGAGGGCGAGGGCGGCTTCTGCAGCTGGCACCCCCAGCTTCCTTCAAGGACCTCCCGCAGCTGACGCCTTGTTTCGTTTAATAGGAGAGCTCTCCGCCTCACCGCGGGTCTGCCCCATTTAGCACACAGTCTGTTCGTCTAAATGCAGGGCGGTCTGGGAAGGGTGGGCGGCACTGGGAACACCCTGCCTTCAGAGGTGCGGGAGCACCACGCCTGCAACCACCCTGCCCCATCCTGGAACTGGGCTCACCCCCTTCCTGTT
The DNA here is from genome assembly GCA_004026545.1 of Mormoops blainvillei. Taxonomy (NCBI): domain Eukaryota; kingdom Metazoa; phylum Chordata; class Mammalia; order Chiroptera; family Mormoopidae; genus Mormoops; species Mormoops blainvillei. Next base: position 42,724 of record PVJD01005841.1, on the reverse strand, counting down.
GGTGGATGCAGGACATGAAGTGGAGTTTTTTCAGACTGTGTGAAGCATTGGTCCTGTTTTCAGTGGTGGTGGTTTGGGTTTTTTTTTTTTAATCTTCAGGAGACTCATTCTCTGGCAGGATTCCAAAGGAACGAGAGGCAACCATTTCCCAGCTTGTAAAACCGGCCATGTTAGTGCTGGAAGTTGGTTCACAGTGTTTGTGCAGATACCCACGGTGAATGAAACTCTCCTGTAGAGCGGCAGGAATCCAGCTGTGAGCTGAGTGCTCCCGACAGGGCGGGGTCTGGTGACGGCTGGCGGGCAGGGTGGAAGCCCCGTGACTCACTTAGCGTGCGCTCGGAGGTAGGGTGGCCGCTGGAGGAGCAGTCCTGGCCCGCGTCCCCCACAGCTGTTGTCTGCAGCCCTTTACCCACGTTCCATTTTCCCTGGGGCTCTTACATCTGACAGCCTTACAGGGTCTGAGGAAGCCGGCCTGCTCATGTGCTCAAGGTCGGGAAAACAGAGACACTTGTGGATTGGAGGAGACGTTATGACTGAACGCAGCCTGGATCCTAGATTGTATTCTGGAACTGAAAAGGAAAGTTAGTGGAAAAACGAGTGAAGACCTGAGAGCCCGGGGGCAGCTCGTGGCAGTGTGCTGACAGAGGTTCCTTAGACCCAGGAGCTCGCCCGTGGTTACTTGTGATGACAGCGGGGAACTAGGTGAAGGGCCCACACGAACTTTGTCCTCTCTTTGCCACTGTTCTGAGTTCTAAGTAATTTTGTCAATTTATGTAGAAGCCGACTGGCCAGAACAGACGATACCTCGGGCATTGTGGTATAATCCCTCTCATTTACAGCAGGGACAAGGGAGGTGGCAGGGCTGACCTGGGGTCGCTCAGTGTCAGGGAGCCTGGCTTCTGTCCTCTCTCCAGTACGCCAGCTCGCTTTCAGAGATCTGTTCTCTTCCACAAGGTCGGTCAGCCTTCCCGTCCAGCACCGGAACAGCTGGTGTGTGGCCAGGGCAGACGGCACAGGCGTGTAGATTTGCAGGCTGCATCTGATACACCACTGATGAAAACCATGGAACGTGTCCGGCATTTACCGCCTGTAATGTGGTGTAGGATGCTGTGTTCCTAGGTGCTTACATCTGAGAGCGACCGAGACAGAACACAAACGACTTGCCACTGGCCTAGCCCCTTCCCGTGCTCCGTAGGAGTGCTCTGGCTGAAGGAGGCGGCGAGTCATAAAGGCTGTCGGGCCTGCCCTGCTGAGTTCCGCCCGCTCTGGAGGGGCCGGACCAGACACAGATGACTGAACACCTTTCCGACACGCGCCTCTGTCGTGTACCACAGCGCGTGGCAGAGTAACTTGCAGCTGTTCTTTCAGTTGGCCAAGGTCAGGCAGCTAGAGTTCCTGCAAACAGCTTTTGTTCTGCCCTGGCCTCTAAGGCCTGACGCTTTGCAGTCTTTTAATTCCTGGGATCTTAAAAGTCTGTTTGGGTTTTGTTGTTGTTGTCGTCGTCGTCGTTTTAACCAGTGTGGGGCATAGTCATGGAGTCTGTTACTGGCCAATCAAACTCATCTAAGTCTGCATCCTCAGCACTAGTGGCCTGCTGCCTGGACTAGTCCATGTGGCACCTGTCATCCAAGTCGAGCTGCCCGGTGACGGTGGGCCCTGTGGAGGAAGCACTTCCAGTCCAGAGCCTCCTTGTCCGCGGTAATGAGTCATGGGTCACCATTGACAGGGGTCCGAATACCCCGTGCTTCCTCAGTCACAGCTCCACCAAATTGGGAGTTGAGAGGCAGGAACAATTTTTAAAGGATTTTAAATCATTTTTTTCTTGGACTTTCTTGATCTTCAAGGTAAAATGGAATAGTCGATTGTATTTCCCTGACATTCTTTTTATTTCTATTTTCTTTCTGGTGAAGGGTGAGGCTGACTGAGAAGATAGTGCAAAGTCTGCCAAACCATACCTCACTTTTTGTCCAAGATGAGATAACTCGGGGAAGCGAAAGTACCGTGGGTGGGTGCACACACCCTCTGGTCCAGTAAGGACCAGCCAAGCACTCGTCTGTGCGGCCGCAGGGCAGCCGCCGTCGTGGTGTTGAAGCCTTTCGTTTGTTCTTAGGTAACTGCAAGTGTTTTTATTTTAAAACTTCCTTTAAAAGAACCACCTTCCCCTTTCTATTAATGAGTGATTATTTATATATGGTTATTAGAGGAGAAAATGTTGCTCTCAGTATTTTTTTCTGTGTACTTCCTGAAAGCAGTAGTGAACAAATTTCTCAAAAAGGATTATGCTTAAGCCAGTTTTTGTATTTATTTTTCTGTACTGCGAATAGTAAAATCAAGTTGCACAAAGCCTATAATGTGACCCCATTGTTGTTAAAATATATGTATACATACATACATACATGTATATATACATACCGACGCCTACAAGATTTTTAGGAAACTTCATAAAAAATTAAGTGTTAGCCTGTGAGAAGAGAGGGTGGTGTTTGGGGGAGTTTTAACTTAATGTCCTGTAGTGCTTCAATTTTTGCCTGTAAGCATGTATTTTTTAATAGAATTTTTAAACTTGTGATTTCGGAAACTTGTGATTTCCAAGATAGTTTTTTCTCACGCCGACCACCTTTTCAGTGGTTTTTGAGCAGCCCCTCAGGCTTCCCTGTGTTTCCCCCACTGACACAGGAACACGCAATTTGGCCTTTTCTCCTATCAAGAGACCTCAGTCCTGTGTGTGCGATCCAGCCCTCTGCGCATCACATGGGCCACAGCGCTAGGGCCCTTAGAAAGCACCCAGCACAGTTCCCTCTTCCACAGATGTGACACCTAAGGTCCCGGCGGCCTTTCCCTGCCCCATCCAGCACGGCTGGGTTGTCTTCCTTCCGTGGTGAGCTAGGAGTGGCCAGGATGAGAGTTGTTCCTGCGTGGCCTCGGCCTCCTTGTGTGTGCCCGGTGTCAGCATTGACGCGGCCTGCTCTTCGCTGCCTGAGTGCGGCTCACACTCAGGAGAGACTGATGTCGTGGCCTGAGGTTCTCACCGTATTGTAGGGGGAGAGTCCCACCATTTGGAAACCACGTCAGATTCCTTGGTCTAAGATGCTCAGAGGGCCTCTCCAGTTAGGGCCTCTCTAGTGAGGGCCCAGCACACTGGGGCACGGTGGCAAGTGCCGCGGTGGACCGCTTTGCCTTCGTCCTGATATTGGTCACTTATTATCTGGAACTCGTTAGGAAATTTATTGGGGGGGAGGTATACTTTATTGCTTATGCTATTACAGTTGTCCCATTTTTTTTCCCCCTTTATCCCCTCCGCCCTGTACCCCATCCTATCATCCCACCCCACCCCCTTAGTTCATGTCTATGGGTTGTATGTATTAGTTCTTTGGCTTCTCAATTTCCTATACTATTCTTAACCTCCCTCTGTTTTTTTTGTTTAGTTGTTTTGTCAACATTTTCCCACCACCATTTTCCCCAGCCCCACCCACCCCCACCTCCCACCCTCAATCTCGTTAAGAAATTTAAACTGAAATTTAAAGTGTTTTCTTTTTAAGATTCCCGCAGCCTCAGAGGCAGGTTACTAAAATGAAGGAAATAGTGCTTAAGGCTCTCTGGACACCATGACCTTGGGAACAGCCAGGGCGCAGAGCCGAGTGGCTGTGCCAGTGAGCCTCTCCTCACCTGGCCACGACCTGGGGCTCTCTAGGGTGAAAACTCACCCCAGTGTTTTCACATCTCAAGTCGTGGGCAACAGGCACACACCCAGTTAATGCCGTCAGCTCATCAGATCCACGTGTGTCCCTCGCCTCCTGTCCTTAACTGTCCTCTCCCCTCGGTTCTGCCCTCAGGTTGTGGAGAGAAGGAGAACTCCAGCTGAGATCAGAGAAGAGTTTGAGCGGCTGCAGAGAGAGCGGGAAGAGAGGAGACTGCAGCAGCGAACCAACCCCAAGGTGAGCTGTCGGCCTGCCCCGCTGCGGCAACGCTGTCGTCGCGGAAGGCAGGTCAGAATCACTAGGTGCTGGTGGTGTCAGAGAGTAGTCACATGCAGAACTGAGCCAATCCCGTGGTTTTCCCAGAAACCAAGGAGACTCAACATAGGCTCTCTCTCAGATACTTTCTTCTGGTCATCCTGCTCAAAGCGTTGCCACGTGGAAATCCGTTAGAGGACAGTGTCAGGAAGGGACAGCCACCCGAGCACACACTGAGGCAACAGGATTCCTTACACCAATCAGGATAAGGAGAGCTGGGTAATGTAGAGGGTTTGGGACATTTCCAGACTGCATTAAGCGGGGGCCCAGGCTCATCATCCCAGGACAGCAGTGCCACACACACCAGCCACCAGGCTGTTTCAGCAGTGATGAGGTGACCCTCTTTAACTCAACCAAATCCCTGATGGAGCTTAGGTCTGTAATCAGTGACACTCCTGAATCTGGGAGTTACTTTTCAGTCCTGCACGTGGTGTTTTTTTGCTTGATTTGTTGAGGAAGCAGATTGTTCTGAGTGTGTGCCCCCGCCCTGTGGAAGGTAGGCTGCCTCGGTCAGTCTGAGGTGCCAGTTGCCCTGACTGACTAATTGAACATAGCCCAGCGTTTAATCAGGGGACTCAGCAGCTGAGTTGTCAGTGTGGCCAGGTTGGCCTGGCAGGCAGCCTGAAAATCTCCTTAAAAGATTTTTTTTTTTTTTTTTTAATTTTCAGAGAGGGGGAAGGGAGGGTGGGAGAGAGGGAGAGAAACATTGATTGGTTGCCTCTCACACGCCCCCAACTGAGGATCTGGCTTGCAAGCCAGGCATGTGCCCTGACTGGGGCTTGAACCTGCAGCCTTTCATTTGGCAGACCGTCACTCAGTCTTCTGAGCCATACAAGCCAGAGCCTGAAAATCTAAAGAAAAGAGCAGGTGCTAGCTTACAGCTGGGAAACATGATAACATGAACTTTTGATCCAAATACATTCTAGAAAGTGGCAGATCCTCTCAGCGTTTGAAGGACTGGATATTTAGAAAACCCCCCGTCTATTTGAATTGCACAGATCAGAGCATGTGTGTGTGTGGCAGCACCTCTCCCCTCCACCCACCGCCGCTTCAGCAGGCGGTGGCTTCAGTAGTGCACGGTTGTCTTCTGGGCAGATGGAGGCAGGGAATTGAATCACTGGCTGAACCAACTCAGGGAGTGGGTGGTAATTAGAGTTGAAAATCCCCGAGGCTCCCTGAACTCCAGTGTGTCCCCTCCCCGGCTCTCCCCACAGGTGCTGGGGCAGGTCTGGCTTGGCAGGTCTGCGTTGGCAGGTGGAGGTGAGGGTGGAAGCAGTGGGTGTGAGCCCGGTCGGAGCAGGCGGTGGCTCTGGTGTCTGCTGTTCCGACTGGAGTGTTGCTGCATTTGGAGCGACAAAGTGGAGAGAACATCACAGTAGGCGGAGCCTGTGATAAAACCGGCCATCTGGGTGGGCATAGCGATTGCTGGTCGGGAGTCCATGGGAGTGTGTCTCCGGACCTTGTTCTGGGAGGGAGGGAGCACAGCTATGACTGTTCCACACACACTTGCAGGATACAGTAAAACCCCAGCGCTTCATCCTCCATAACTGCTTCCAAATAAATAAGACGCACTATAGCCAGAAGTCCAGAGTATAAGCAGATGTGGCTCTGCAGCGTTTTGAGGAGGGGTTTTGAACTGGATCTTTTATTCCGCTTGAGTGTTTTGCTTTTCAAGATGAACTGAAAGGCTGAGTTGTCATCCCAAGAAGACGGCCACAGGGGGAAGGGCCCTTTTGATGACCATTGAGCCCCCAGACCCCCAGAAAGAGTCACAGCTCAGGGGTGGGCAGACGAGATAACATCCGTGATGCTGCCATCTGAGCCCAGGGTGGACATTTCTCTCTGTGGTCATCAACAAGAGTGGGCTGGCGGGGATTTTCAGCGGGACTTGTGTGCCAGGGACCGGCAGAAAGGTCGAGTGGGGAGAATCATGGGCTGGAAATTCTGGCTCCAGCACCGGGCGCAGGACACAGACCAGATCACTTGGCTAACAGAGTTGTCTCATTTATGAAGCGAGGGTACCTGTCCTGACTACCATACCAAGTTGTTAAATGATTGAAAAAACGAGGAAGTAGCTATGAAACTATCAGAGAAAGGCAAGCCTGCTAAATAAATGCAAAGTGGTACTAGACCCAGGTGGGGTTAAGAACTAAGGTTCGTGCAGTACCCCGTTCCAACACTACAAGGGACGGGCTTGGCCTGGCCAGGCCACTCCTTGGCCTGTGGTTGCTGTGTTTGGGCAGGACCTGTCAGTTGGGGTTTTCAGATAACCCTCTGATAGTGCCATCAACCTTCTTCTGTGGCCGAGGCCCAGTGCTGTTTCGGCATGGCCAGCCACTGGTAAGCCTTGGTTAGTGTGAAACGAGCTTTGGCTAGCACTGTGGCTCCCAAAAGGGAGGAGTGTAGAGCACACACGCATGCACATATGCGTGCACACGCATATGCTGTAGGCCATGAGGCAGAGCTTTCTACCTGGAGTCCAGAGCACTGCCCTCCAGCTCTGTGCCCTGGGTCGGTCACTTCTCCAGCCTTCACTCAGGCTGTGAAATGGGAGGTTTGTCATGACGCCCACAGCTCGGGGTCAAAAGACCTCAAGTCCCCAAGTCCTTAGTTTAATTGCCTCTGATTTCTGCCTTTGCCATGTGGGAATAAATTCCTACGCATTCCCTGCTGGAAAGGGGTCCTAGGGTCTCCAGGGCTGTCTGCACTGAGCCAGCGTTGGGGGCAGGTAATTGCGGCTGGAAAGACGCACGGCTCCTCCTCAGCCGCCAGGGCTGTGTGCCCAGAATCCGATCACACTGCCCTGGACTTCCTCCCTGCCTCCAGGTTCCCTATTTTATTGGCATAACCCATCTCCGTTTCTTCCTTTTAGAGACAAAGATCATACAGTAGGGTTGCTTGGTGCTGTCCTCGTTCATACTGATTATTTCCGTCCCTTCTTCGGTAATACCCACACACCCTAACTCGCAGTGGACAGCAGCCGCCTCGAGAGTCTTCGAAGCTGAGGCGGTCCCAGGCAGACCCCTGGGACTGTGCTGCCTTTTCAGCGAATTCTCCTGGAGCCTGCTGGGCGGAGCCTTTTGTCGAGGATTATTTGGGGGTGGGTGCGGGATGGGTTGTCTGTCTCTGAGGGTATGACCTGCTTTCTTTTTTGAGCCTATTATGTAACAATTTCATGGCAATTGTTACAGTATTTCCTGGACCATCCCATCATCCTCTGCCATTAAAAAGGTTGACATAAACTCCCTGACAAGACCACCTTTCTGATCTTGGAAAGACCATCTGATCAGCATGGTTCCTGTAATAGCTTGAAAACACAATTCAGCATTATCAGAAAAAGAAATAATCAAATAATGTATCAAGGAAGCCGTATAACCATAAAAACATTTTTAAATCCCAAAATGTCTTTATAAAGATGTATGAGCACACTACTCAGTTATTTTTAAAGGACTTGCTTTGGCAGCCGTGGCTAATGAGTAGGGCCAGCCCAACCAGCCTGTGGCTGTGACCTCAGCCTGCCTCGTGGAAACGATGCTGGTGCCCCGACCCAACTTGGCCGACGGGGTCAGGGGTCATCAAGCGGAGGAGCTGCTGTTGGAAGCTGTGTGCTCGTTGTGCTCGACGGCAGGAAGGGCCATTTACCGAACACAGTGATTGGCTGCTATTGAAATGGAAGAAGCTGGAAGGTTGTCCTGTGAGGACGAGGGATCAGGTCTGGCCAAGTGCCGTTAGATCAAGTGGACGGAGTCTCGGGAAGAGACGGGAGGCTGTGGCTGTGGACGGGACGGAGGAGGAGGACTTCACCCCATCCTGTCAGCACGGTTACCTGCAAATGAGGTGTCAGAATTGAAGACTGCTCACTCGGAGGGAGACGTGGGGGCCATCGGGGGGTACTGGCCAGGACTGAGTTCTAAGCAGCTCCCCAAGCCGGAGTCGGGCCCGCCAGAGCACTGGGGGGTGTGGGTGCCATGGCTGACCTCAGAGTGAGTCTGTGGAGACGGTCTCATGAGCGCCGCCGTGGGTTCCTCGGCTGTAATAAAGCGAGCGAGTTCCACGTCGCCTCTCAATGCCATCGCCTCTCTGGGTGGAATTTTCAATTAGCAAATAGCTGCTATTGAGATCGCATTTGACAGAAATGTCTCCCATTATCCTTATGGCCACCTAATGAAACAAACGTGGAAAGGATTCAGAATTGAATGTTCCTGGCTGAAGAACGACTGATTCTACTCAAAGAGGGGTGATTAACGCAACATCTCCCACCTGGCAGGAGCCTGTCTTCCGGGAACAGGGACCCTAACTCAGCATGCTTGGAATTTCTGAGTGATATCAATGAGATGCGTCTGTCACACTGACGGGTGGCCCAGGGTGGAAGGGCAAAACCAAGATTCTAAGGTCCCAGTGAACTAGAACAGAAGTGATAAATGCGAAGAGACGGGAGGCGGGGAAGTGGCAGTATGGTCAGCAACAAGAGAGGGACTGGGACTGGGGCAGGGAGGAGACCTGGGCGCCGCCTGAGGAGCGCACACCCAGGTGGGCTGCCAGGCCTCGTGGGAACCGCGCTTCCTGCCCCGCCTCCTGGGCAGGTTTCCAGCAGCATCCTCATGGCGCGTGAAGGACTGTGTCCTGGACTTGCCGTTACTGCTCTTTTTACATCTGAGCGCAGAATTAGGTGCCTTAGAACAAGGACAGCAGCTGCTGCCTGTTTTTGTCCGGCCCAAGAGCTAAGAATGGTTCTTACTACATTTTTAGTGGTTGTTACGAAATGAAAAGGAGAATATTTTGTGACTCCCAAAAATGATATGAAACTCTCAATTTTCCACATCCATAAATAAAGTCATATTATTAGAGCCCAGCAACACTGGTTGGTTTACATATTTGTTCCCTATGGCATTTTGTACCACAAATACTGAGTTGAGTAGTTTCAGCAGGACTTGCCCGCCGGGCCTAAAGTCCTGCCTTGCCCCTCACAGAGAAGGTTTGACAGCCCTGCTCTGGAAAAGTAAGGTAAAGTATGCTTGTAGCGGGGGGAAATAAAATGCTTTAAAAGCTTCATGATTTGGACTGGATAGCAGGGATTACTTAAAAGTATTTCTCTCTGTAAACACTCTTTATTTGGAAAATGTGATTTAATAACAATTTAATAATAAAAGGACATGAACATATTTATTAGAAGTTGTTGAAAAAACCCAACCCATTAATGTATCCAGTGTTGGAATTCAGTTTATCTTTTTCTTTATTTTTTTCCTTACTCTTTTTGATCCTCTATGGGTTCATTCCCCTCAAAGGTGTGACTTCTCATCATGTAAAAGCATATTCTCTTGAAGGAGAAAATGATTTGTCAGTTGCCACCAGACCCCTCTTTGGTATGTAGAGAAGAACCTATTTGCTTCTGGCTCTGTGACCAGTCCGTTTGCAAAGGGTATGGACTTGAAATGGAAGAAAAGCAGAAGGCAGCTGTCCAGACCACTCTTGGAAACATCAAGAGATGTGTCCTTGTCAAAACAGAGTGACTGGACCAGCCCCACTCTAGGACAGCCAGCCTTCTCTGCTCTGACTCTCTTGGGTCGGTTAGCCCTTTTCCATAGAAATGGATCTGCACCAAAGGCTGGAGAGCCCCAGAAGCCAGCAGGTCGTCAGAGTGCTCGGGTATTTTGGGCTTCTTTAAAGAAACGACAGAATGGCTGAAAAGTGATGACTTGAGCAATATTTTTAAACTTCTGAAGGCTACTCTATCCCTGTGGTGAAAATCTGTTGACTGCCAGTACGGAGTTAACATAAACATTTATCATTTTCAAAGTTTTTTCAATGAGAAGAGGGAAAGAAAGAAAACCCTGTTTTACGTTTTGTATGTTTTATCAATGCAGTTAGACAAGTGATAAAAGATATAAACATTGAAAGAGCCATCATTATTTGCATGTGATATGATTACCTGTCTTTAAAGAACCAACTGAAAACTAATGACTAATGAGGTGAATGAGGCAGCAGGTTGCAAAATGCATATACATAAATCTGTCGTTCCTGCCATCGGTACCTTGTATCCTCGTGGACAGTGTAGCAGCCTCTCCGGACCACTTCCCTCCTTGCGCAGCACAGCAGCCAGAGTGAACCCATAACATGCAGGTCACACAGGTCACTCCACTCGAAAAGCTCAGATGGCTTTGCCATCATTCGTTGTAAGACAGCGTCCTCTAGAGTGACCTGTAGACAAGGTGACCGTGTAATTCACCATCCAAACCAGGACATTTTGAGAACAAAAGGGAGTGCTAAAAATAATTAAAATTATATGATTTTTTGGAATATTTATTGGCCAGCACTGGTTTTATTAAGAACTGATTCAAAACTATTGTCAGGCCCTGGCTGGGTAGCTCAGCTGGTTAGAACATTGTCCGCATACACCAAGGTTGCGGGTTCAATCTCCAGTCACGGTCATACAAGAATCAACGAGCGAATGCATCAATCGGGGGGACAGCAAATCAGTTTCTCTTTCTCTCTTCCTCTCCCCCTTCTTCTCTCTCTAAAATCAATAAATACTGTTTTCAAAAATAAAATATTTTTTGGAGCATTTTCTTAATTATTTGAGATCTTATTTTGGGCTTGTTCCCAGCTTGGCTCAAATAAACTCTTATAAATGCTTATAAAATTTAAAAATACATCTTTAAAATGTCCCTGTGCACACCAAAACAGTTTTTTAATTTATATTGATTAGGTGAACATTAAAAGTAGCAGAAACAAAAAAGAAGAACAAATAGCAAACGCAGACCATTCTTTTTGGCATGCATTGTCACACTCTAAGCAGTCGGTCAGCTGTGTGTCTCCAGCACCGAGCGTTCTGCTGGCCTGTTGCTGCGTGGCAACCTCTCCGAGACTGGGAGGCTCTGCTCTCACGGTCCTGTGAGCTGACTGGACACAGCTGATCAGTTCTCTCCTGGAGCCGCCTCGTGGTTGCAGTCCGGTGGCAGCTGGCTCGTGTCATGTTGATGGCATCTGTCCCCGTGTCCCCACATGCCTCGGCTGGGTGGCTGGTATGCTGACGGTGGCCTGTCCCCTCGGTTGCCCGGGGCCTCCTCACACCTTAACCATCTCACGGTCTTCGGGGTGTCATGCATGGGCGAGATTCCCCAGAGAGCATGTTCCAGAGGCCTCCACGAAGCCTGCACTGCCGCACCCACTGAACTCTGGGACGAGAGCAAGTCCCAGGCTGGTGAGAGTCAAGGAGAGGCCCTGCCACCGGGGACACCAGTGTGGATTCTAACTTCACACTGCCACTCCTGGTTTTCTGAAGAATGTTTTTTGTTTGTTTTAAGATTTTATTTTTTTATTTTGAGAGAGAGGGGAAGGAAGGGAAAAAGAAAGGGAGAGAAACATCCATGCGCAAGAGAAACATGGATTGACTGCGTCTTGCGCTCCCCCTAGAGGGGGCCTGGTCTGCAACCCAGGCACGTGACCTGACCGGGAATCAAACCAGCAACCCTTATATTTGTTGGAGGGTGCCCAATCCACTGAGTCACACCAGTTGGGGCGAAAGAATGAATATTGAAAACCTTTTTTTCTTTCATAGCATTGCCTACTATCTTCATAAAAGTTGCATTTATATTTAGTAAATTGAATGTTTCTGACATTTAATTGATTCTCCTCTGTATATCATAATACTCTTACTTGAGAAAGTACTGTCTCAATTCTAAGTTTCTCCATTTTGGAACATATAGCTCGGCCCACGTATTTTCCCAGGCCTGTCTTTTGGCCACCACTCAGTATTTTTCTCTGACAAATCTTTTATAAATTGTCTTTACGACCTTTTGAATGCCTCATCAGATTTAGATGCCACAAATTGTAGGCCTTTTCAATTTCCTTCCATTCTAGGACAGAATATAAATTTAATTAAAAATGACAACTCTACCAAAAGATTCTTAACCAAAAATTGAAATATTCCCTATGCCATTGTGAAATTTCAAAGTGAAGTAAACTGCGCTGATCGTTTTCTTGGTTCAGGTTTTCCCTCAGGAGATGAATTTCAGGGTATTCTCGGTTACGTGCTTTATGTTCAGTGATTGCAGTTTCTTACGCGTTTCTGAAGCTGCAGGGTTCACTGTGCTTGATTTTAGAAGGGCCTCTGCGACGATTCAGACGTCCCTGCCACAGTTTGTAGCGCCCAGCAGGCTGCACCTCTTTTTGCATTCAGAATCGGCTTCACGAAAATTACTCTGTTACCGTGAACATACAAAAATAGGTGTTCGGTTGAACAGCCCCAGCTTTGTTTTCCATAGGTGGGCTGTCGCATCTTGCGTTGACACAATCATACATCATTGCCCTGTAGCTAATTCTGAGAATATCTTGATCCCTGGGTTTCTTGGCTCAGTGAAAACATTTTCACCATGGCGCCGTACCTCACATTTTCAAAATGTACCTCATATTTTCAGCCCTGGCCAGGTAGCTCAGCTACTTAGAGAGTTATCATGATGCACTAAGGTTGCGGGCTCGATCCCTGGTTAGGGCACATACAGGAAGCCACCAATGAGCGTGTTAATAAGTGGGACGACAAAACCGGTCTTTCTCCCTTTCTCCCTTTTTCTCTCTAAAAAGACTTGATTTTCATGTTTACAGGTAACACTACAGCGGTCAGTGCTGAAAAACATTCAAGTTACAAAAGTTGATTAACTTTCTGGGGAAATGAAAATTTAGTACCTTTTTTTTTAAACCTCCAGCATGTTTAATCTCATTACTGCCCAGAGAGTTCATGAAAACAGAGAAAGCATTGATTGTGTCCCCCCACCTCTGAGAAAGATCCCCTGTAGGTTTCTGTCAGGAGTTGCCCGGTTTAGCCACTGTTTTTGTGTGACCTATGAGCCAAGAGTGTTTCTGACCATTTTAAATGCTCCAAAACAATCAAAAGAAGAATATTTTGAGATGTGAAAATTACATGAAAATCGGATTTCAGGATCAAGGAATGAAGCTGTGTTGGAACCCAGGCCGGGTCCTTTACTGGGCAGCCTCACTGCCCTCCACAAAACAGCGATTTGCAACAGAAACTATATGGCTCAAAACACCTAAAAAATTTTTAAATTTTTATTTGTTGATTTGAGAGAGAGAGAGAGACATTGATTCACTGTTCCACTTTCTGATGCATCCATTCATTGGTTGATTCTTGTACATGCCCTGATGGGAGATTGAACCTGCAGCCTTGCCATATCAGGACGATGCTCTGACCAGCTGAGGCAGGGCTAAAATCTCTACTGTGGCCCTTCACAGAGTGGTGCCACCCAGATGCCCTCGTTCAATGGCGAAACCCTGGTGTGTGTGCTGGGACTGCTCCCATGCGTCCTGCAAGACTGGCCCGCCTCTTTCCCAGACGCGTTCTCATACATCTAGAGCTTCCCGTGGGTGTGGCCGAACACTGGCAAGACAGATTTATACATGTCACAGGCCAAGGCACTGGCCATCCACTGATGCACCAAATGGGCAGCGGCATCTAACACCTGTCCCACCACCACCAGACTGGCAGGGTTAGCTGTGCTGAGCCCTGGACCCATGAGCACCTGCATGCAGGTCCTAGGACGGGAGGGGCTGCACATTTCACCTGGTAAGAGATGGGAGAAGAGTGATGGGTAGACCTTGCCATCTCCTAAGGTCACTGTGCATCTCACACAGCATCAGATGAGACGGTGGCAGATGCTGGAGGTACAAGGTAAAGGCCTATCCACCAAAGCCACTCTGGCTTCTTAGTCCAAGGCGCCTGTTGACGATGACATTGATGATGACGATACTTTGTTTAGAAATGGAAATCTGGTGTTACTGCTCCACCAGCCTGAACAAGAGGGTTAACCGGTGTTACCCCCTAGCTTCCTCATGCACCACACCCTCTCCGAGCTCCTCATGGGCCTTCTCCCTCTGCTCCGGCCCGTCAGCCTGTTCACGCCTCTGGGTACCCACAGGCTCATCCCTCGTCCCCCTCACGCATCTGTTCACGCACCCCTTTTCAGGGAGGAAACACCCTCCTGAACCACTTTGGGGTGGTAAGGATGTTCGGGATCCTGGGTTCAGAGGTGGTTTCACAAGTGCAGACAAACCTGTGAAAATTCATTGAATTGTACGCTTCAAATGGGTGCAGTTTATATTATATGCAAATTAAGTCCTGTTTTTAAAAGCGGGCTGCAGAGAATGTAATAAAGGTATGTACAGTCATGGTTTTACATGTTAGGCTAAGACATGCCCATTTGAAAAGTCAAGAAAACAATAAATACTGATTTTCTGAGTAAGGAGTATTTTTATCAGTCAGCAAAATTTTAGCTTAGTAATTCTTAAGACTATCGGGTTTTGTTTCTCAAAACTTAATTCTCAAATTAATTTTAGCAGGAGGAACAGTTTTTCAGCCTTCGAATTGTTCGTAATTTATTTTGTTTGCGTTTTGCCTTGGAAGGCATTTTTATGTTTTGAACAGCCCTAAAGCCGTTTCGTGATGTAAGAGCATTTGCAGGACAGTGTTTAATGCATGCAGTGGTTCCGAGGTGGTTTTGTATACTCGTGGGTTGGGTCTGGAGCCCGTCTGTTTAGAGCCAGGAAATGGGCCCCGTTTGGCATGCCCTTCACCAGCCGCGTGATGGGCTTTCTGACTCAAGGTCAGTGGCGCTCTGCGGTGGCTCTGTCTGAGCCGTGACCTTTGTGCCCTGTGGGCTCCCGGTGGAGCCCCGCCTGGACCCAGCGACCCATGCCCACTGCCGACGGGCACTGTGTTGTCTCCTTACACGGACACCTCCCCTGGTGCTGACTGCGTGTTCTCTGCCCCAGGGGACCATCAGCGTTGGCATTGATGCCACTGACCTCTTTGACCGCTATGAGGAGGAGTACGAAGATGTGTCCGGAAGTGGCTTTCCGCAGATCGAAATTAACAAGATGCACATATCGCAGTCCATCGAGGTACATACAGAGCAGTGGCACCCCCGAGGGCAGCGGGCCGGGGTGACGAGGCATAGCGCATGGTGCAGCTGGGACTAGGGCGTGTGCTCACGGTTGTTCCCGTCGTGTCTGTGAATGGATGCAGTGAGCCACTGAGAACAGAGAGCTCCCGTCACAACCTGTCGGTTGCTGCATCACGGGGACGTTAGCAACCTGAGTGCTGGGGTGGGAAGCCCCGCTTCCACGGTCTGGGTGTGGCAATGCCAGGCCATTCTGCTGCGGGTTCCAGTGGGTCTCTGCCCCCTCAACTCATTTTCTTCTCCGGCGCATGCACCCCAAGCCTGAAGCCCTAGCTCAGTCGGCACAGGCATGGGAAGGCCCACAGCGAAGCTACCGTGCAGGGCTGATACTGCTGGCACACTAAGAACCCACGCTGGGCCCCGCTGTTTCTCCTGGGTTTTTTGAAATTTTCCCCTTAAGGCTCTTAAAAAACATGACCTTGGTGGCCACATACTATTCAAATGACAGAGTAGGGGAGAGGGGAAACCACTGAGGGAACCCTGCTTCCCAGCCCCCTTTCCTGGAATCGCCTGCACTTTGGGCCTTGTTCCTCCGGTTCGGTCACTGGGCCGTTGTCCTCGGCACCGCCTATTGCTTTGACTCATCTGTTACCAGCACGTGTCGTTCCCTAGGCACCCCTGACAGCTACAGACACAGCCATCCTGTCGGGAAGCCTCTCGACCCAGAATGGGAACGGAGGGGGATCCATCAACTTCGCACTCAGACGAGTCACCTCCGCGAAGGGATGGGGAGAGGTGAGAACGTCAGCTGGCAGCCGTGCTGTCCATCACAAAGCCTTATTCTTGAACAATGACACTCTAAACACTGGCCCTCAAAATCTGTAACAGGTACCGGTCGTCAAACTTGACAGGTTAACTGTCCCCGAGGGAAAATGTCTCATACCCAAGAACTCCCCTCAGCCTGCCCAACAGCTCAGAGTCAGGCTGGAACAACAGAATGTCCCCGGAGATGCCAGCTTCCAGAAATCTAACCTCTGGAAACTCGGCAAAAGCCCAGAAGCCTATTACTCACTTTCCTACACAATTCAGAAGGCAGCACCTCTGTCTCGGTGCCCCGGTCCACTGCTTGGCGGTCGCTTCCCAGCGGTTCTGCCGAGCAAATCAGGCTGCATCAAATTAACATGGAGGAGGTGCCCAGAAAGCCACCTGGCGTAGTCAGTGAGGCAGCCAGGCCTGGCGAGGCTGCCCGAGGCTGTGAGCGCGCAAGTGCTGATGGCTTAACGCGGGGCCCCTGAAAGCCATCTCCAGTCGCCCAGGAGACCTGCAGATGGTGAAGCAGAGCAGAAGGGTTATGCAGCAGTGAGGACCCTGTGAGGGAGGGCGGGGGGGCAGGGGACACCCCCCCCCACCGACCGCAGGCAGGCGCTCTGCAGACACAGGGAGGGGCGCAAGGGGCCCAGAGCCGGTCTCCCATGGGGCCTGCGTGGGGGAGGTGAGGGGTGTTTGCTCAGACAGGGGCTCCTCTCAGAGACAGGAGCCTCTGCCAGCCCCTCCTTCAGAGCCCTGGCAAAGGCCTGGGGCTGTGAAGGGGTCCGGGCCAGTGCCAGCCTGAGACTGGGCTGCCGCTGCGAGAGAAGCCGCCTTTAACACTTGTCCTTTTCCTTTTTTGAACAGTTAGAGTTTGGAGCTGGGGACCTGCAGGGGCCTCTCTTTGGCCTAAAGCTGTTCCGTAATCTCACGCCAAGATGGTAAATATAAAGAGAAACCCTTTCTGACGGTTCTTTTGGATTTAGGAGATCAGAAGCTGTGTGTTCTCTTTGTCAAGGCCATCTGGAGGTGCCTATCTGTCCTGCAGGGTCACCAGGGCAGGCCCTCGGGGCTGGCATGCCAATGGACTGTGTGTGAGCAGGGCACAGGGCATGTGCTTCTGCGTGGTGCTCCAGTGTCCTCGGTGCCCCGATCACCGTGGGCTGAGGACCCCAGAGACTGGAGGAGAGGCGCCTTTGTAATAGGGACATTGGTCAGCAGTGTGACACATTTATGAGCTTGTGCACCATTTCTTTTCCTCAAGAATGTGTGTAAAGCTCTGAAAAGGGGCCCCGTAAGCAGTGGACAGCTTGTGAGACTGCCTGGCCTCTGGGAGTGACTGTTCCGGGGCTTTGATCCCTGTGGCGGTGGTGTCAGACTCCTATCAGTTCTAGAGCAGCAGGGGTGGCTCCAATCCCATGGGGGGTTACCTGGGTGAGCTCAGATAAAATACAGCTCAGGGAGGCCTGGGATGGGGGTGGTTCATGTCCTGTTGGGTATGTGTCCGTGCCTACCATGGTGTGAGATGAGACTGGTCCCTGCCCTTTTGTCTGGCAGTAAAGGCAAGTCTACAGGTCCATCCAACATACGGAGGGTACAGGAAGTGCTGGATGGAGAACATGTCGTCCGGGACAGGGGGAGACATAGCTGGCGAAGATGAGCACAGCCTAGGCAGAGAACACGGGGAGGGGGTGCTCTGGGCTCTCGGCGTCGGGCAGATCCCAGCCAGCCCCACCTCTGCTCTGGGACTTGGGTCACTGGTTCTGAAGGGGACAAAGATTCATACTTCTACCAGCACATCGGGCGAACGGCATGTTCTCTGCATGTTGGCGTTGCCCTGACTCTGTCTGCCTGGGGTCGTCACCTCTGATGCTGGCTGAGAGTGTGGACCCCTGCGCCACCCCCAGGAGCGAGCGCTTTGGGGTGGGACCTGTGACTCCCTAGTTTGAGCAAGCGGAGCAGGTCACTCTGAAGGTCGCACACGTGAGGCGACAGGTCTTTCAGGAAAATCTGCTGGACATTTCATTCTGGTTGAGCCTCAGTGTCTGTCCCCAGAGCGGTCACCTGCATCTAGGGCTGGCTGGTCATCAGCTTTTGCAGGTGTGGAATTTTCATCAGAGTCCCCGGTTGATCAGATTTGAATGAAGATTTAGAAATAAGGACGCTGGTTCATTAAGGTGCAGCGTCTGCTCTTAGGGTCCCCTAATCCCAGTGTCAGGTTCCTTGCAAGTCCAAACTAGGGATCGGAAGGTCGGTGGGTGTGGAACCGGCCTGGAGGGAGGCAGAAATGTTCTGAGGAGTGTTCTCGGTCGCCCCCCGCGCTACTGGTCTCTCCCCGAAGTCTGTGTGTCTCTCTAGGACGCGCTGGATAAAAGTACACAAGGATCTTGCTCTATATTTTGGTTAAGCGTCCCTGTGTTTCTCTGTCTTAGAAGCCTGGGGCTGGCGTTCTTCTCCCCCCAGCTTGCCCCCTGGCCCCAGTAAAGCAGAAAGCACAGCCAGTCGCACAGCTCAAGGGTGCGCTGCGGGCGAGGTCGGGGCGGGCAAGGAGCTAGAGCTTTTGGCTGCGGGAAGCTGCTGAAACCTGTGAGTGAGGGTGATTGTGATCAGATTGTCCCATTTGTTACTCTTTTAATGGCAGAAGTGACACCTCTAGAGCTTAGGCAGAGAAGGGAACTAAATGTGGGCAGCCTGAGGCCTGCCGTGCGGTTGACCAAAGGCACACGCTCATTCACTCTTAGCACTGTGAGTCAAGTGGTGTGAGTTCCTTCGTTACTAAAATGAAATTCCCCTTTTTAACCAGAAGATGGGGCTGCCTCCCTGGAAACCAGCTTTGGAGGCCTTTCCGAGGAATGGTTAGCTGTGTGGCAGGTGCCAGCATGAAGTCGTAGCCTTGACCCTGGCTTCACTGCTGGGTCATTGAGGTGCCTTAGGAACTGCACTCCTGTTGACATCAGCCAGCCTGTGGGAAAGTTGGTTTTGTCAGACATTGTGTTGCTTAAAGCCACAGGACCTATCGAGGACACTGAGGACTTCCTGTACCAGCTTTTCAAACGGCTTCAGTCCATGGCTGTCCGTTAGAATCCCATAGGCAGCCTTTTCATGCCTGGGCCCCACCCAGGAATTCTGGCTGCATTGGCCTGGCGGGGGGGCTCTTGGTCAGTGGTTCTCAAGCTCTGCTGTACCTTTCGTCACCTGGCAAGCTTTTAACACTGCAGCCGGAACGCCTGGGGGCAGGAACCGACGGGCAACATTTTCTAGATTGGCAGGCGATTCTAGTGTGCGACCAGTTTAGGGAGCCTCCCAGGTGATTGTGACTTGCAGGAGGATTAGCCCCCTGGCTGGGGAACAGAGACGTTCGGGTGCCTCTCAGGTGCTTCTCTGGTTGCAGCTGAAGTGGGAAGGGGTGGGGAGGGGAGCACAGGCGAGCGGGGCGGTTGCTAGAATGATGCCACTGAGCCACCCTCATCTCCCAATTGTGATGGAGGCTTGGTTTCCTGCTTTCTGTGCTGGGAGCCGGCCGGGGTTAAGGGAAGGGACGCGAGCGGGGTTTCAGCAGAGAGGGCGAGGCGCCATCCAGGACCCTTTCTGTCCCTTTCCCCCCAGCTTTGTGACAACCAGCTGTGCTCTGCAGTTTTCGTCCCGCGGAGTCCGGCCCGGCCTCACCACTGTCCTGGCTCGGAACCTGGACAAGAACACCGTGGGCTACCTGCAGTGGCGATGGGGCATCCAGTCGGCCATGAACACGAGCATCGTCCGGGACACCAAAACCAGCCACTTCACTGTGGCCCTGCAGGCAAGGGCCGTGTGCACCGCCCTCAACGCGCGACCTGGTGGGGCGGCTGCCGCTCGCTCCCACAGGGTGGGAGCGCCGCTGTTCTCAGGCTCCCTGGGCAGCGGCGTTCAGTCACCCCAAAGCCCCGTGCCTTTTTCACATCTCCTGGTGGGAGGGCCCCACAGAATCAGGGCAGGGGCAGCCTGGCAGAGTTGTGCACTCAGATGCCACTCTGGCCAGCGGGGGCACGGAGAGCTGCTGCCGTGTCGGAACGCAGGCTCAGTGGCGCATACTTTCTTTTTCGTGAGAGGGCAGAAGACTAGGTTTTCATGTGCAATCTCCCGGTGTTTAAATCCCGGCTACGGATAAGTGTCCACACAGTTTGTGCACCTGCCAGCTCGAGGCCCTGCCTGTGAGGCCTGCTGCGGTGTGTGCACCGGGGCCACGGGGCCTCGGCCTCCAGCCACGGTCTCTTGCCCTGTCTTCTCAGCTGGGAATCCCTCACTCCTTCGCGCTGATCAGCTACCAGCACAAGTTTCAGGATGATGACCAGACTCGCGTGAAAGGGTCCCTTAAGTAAGTCCTGGCCCGGCTGACAGGAAGCGAGCCGATGAGGGGAGAAGGGGTTTCTGGTGGTGGAGCCAGTTGGTGGGAGACGCCCACCCGTGTTCATCCATCGTGTGTAATATTTCTCAAGCGCCTCCTACTGAGGGGCAGCGGGAGTCACTACTGTGCGGTCCCAGGGGTTGCGGTACTGGGGGTCGAATGGACGAACTGGACCAGCGGGGTCCTGGCTTTGTTCACGGGCCAAGGGTGGCAGTCGCGGCTACTCCCTGCGGGTGTGGGGAGGGGCCCAGCTCTGTTCTACAGAGTGCCTGTGCCCGTGCACCAGGCACCAAGGGCCCTGCTCGCTCACTGCCGTCCGCTCCTGCAGGGCAGGCTTCTTCGGGACGGTGGTGGAGTACGGGGCCGAGAGGAAGATCTCCAGGCACAGCGTTCTCGGGGCCGCTGTCAGCATCGGGGTTCCCCAGGGCGTTTCTCTCAAAGTCAAGTAAGTTGAACTCAGAGATCTGGGGCCACAGGTTATCTGGCTTCTTGTAACTACCCTGGGCTTCACCTACACTGAGGATGAGGCCAGTTTCACTTTGTGATGTTCTCAGAGGGGTGTTTACACAAATGTCGAGGAGCCTGCTGGCCCCACCTGTTAGCGAGGTCCGCGGCTCTGCCTCCCGAGAACTCCCGCATGCTCCCCGGCCGTCTTCCACCCGGCTCGGGTCTCTCCCTGCCCTCCACTGCCCCTGACGGCCTTGTACCCAGCCCAGGCAATGGCTCTGCACGCCCGCTTACCGACACGGCTCACCGCACCACACGTGCACCCAGCGGCCTCAGTGGCGCAGGCCGGGTCGGGTCACCCTCTGCCCCAGGTCATTCCGTCACTGTGGGGCCAGTTCTTGTCTGTCTAGGCTCACTCTCCAAGGGGTCTCACCAAGCCTCAGCCTCGTGGCTTTAGATGCCTTCCCGCACTGATGACGCACATTCGTAACCCCGTCCCCGCCCCGCCCTGCCCCCCGATCCCCAACTCATATGTCCGACCTCTTCCCCTCCCTCGGACGTACCTCGCACGACCTGCTGTGCCTGAGGGGTCTCCCTCTCTTCCTCTGAGAGGGAGACCCCATCCTGCCAGCGCTCTGCCCCAGCCCTTGGAGTTGACCTTGACCGTGCTTTTCCCACGCTCTACCTTGAACGCACCTGGGAACCACGGCAGCACTGCTCTGACTGCAGAGCCTGAGGCGTCACAGCCTCACCGCTGCATCTGCCTGTGTCTGAGTTACCACCGCTTCCTGAGGGGTCTTCCGCACAGGCGGAGTCTTGTTAAATGTCAGCGTGTGTCGCCCCTCGGCTAAAACCTGCAGGGACTGCCTCAGCACAGGGCAGCAGCCATCATCCTTCGGGGTCCTGTGCGACCTGGCCCCTTGCTGTTTTTCTGACCCCGTCTCCTCCCATTCAACCCACGCCCCCGCCAGGCTGGCGTCCACACTGCTTCTGGAATGCGCAGCTGGCTCTGGACTTAGCACCTGCTGTTCCTCAGTCCCCAGGTAGCTACGTGGCCGGTCCCTTTGATCCCCTCAGGTCTCTGCTCAGATGTCACCTAACTGCAGAGACCAACCCTCACTGTGCCACAGACAGTCCCTTTTCTGGTTCTCTAGTTTTTATCCTCCATCGTACCCGCCTCCACCTGTGCTCCTGGAGCCTGGAGCACAGACCGGTGCCCGCGGCCGCGCCAAGAGCCCGGGCGAGAGGAGGCACCTCCGTTTGGAGGTGAGAGTCGGGGCAGGCCACCGGGGTCAGATAAGGTTGAGGACGGAATGCGTTCCTCGCATCCACTCTTAGCTTCTTGGGGGCGGTAACTGGGACCGCTGTCTACTCCTGTCATCTGCGCCTGCTGACCTGTAGCCATGTGTGTGGTCATCGCCATCCCTGTCGGCCAGGCTGGTGTCCACATCAGCAGTGCCTGCTGGGAGCTGCAGTGACCGGTGCCAAGTGGCAAGACCGTTGAGAGGGGTCGGGGCGATGACCCCTTCAACACCTTCCTCAGTGAGACCGGTGCAGCAGGCACGTGCCCAGGGCACTGCGTGTAGACCCAGACCCTACAGTCACAGGTGAAGCTCACACTGGCACCCACCACCAGCCC
Organism: Mormoops blainvillei; assembly: GCA_004026545.1. Taxonomy (NCBI): domain Eukaryota; kingdom Metazoa; phylum Chordata; class Mammalia; order Chiroptera; family Mormoopidae; genus Mormoops; species Mormoops blainvillei. The sequence continues at coordinate 20,527 of PVJD01005841.1, read as the reverse complement.
TTCCACCCTCAGCAGTTGGTCACAGGCAGGGGAGATGGCTGCCAGTGGCTGTGCCCACGGGCAGCACACCATCGGCGAGAAGACTTGGGACAGGAATGCCATTCAGGTTGTGCCACATGACATCCGTACAGGAGAAGCGTTTAAAACGGACACTGAGTCACAGGGCACTGTGCCTAGTTAGTGGCCCCAGCTTGGGAGGGGATGGAAAGGGATTAGAATGCTGAAGCTCTGTGTACCTTTACTAAATCTCGGCTGTTCTCACGCCTGAGACAGACAGGCTCGCGGGTAGCGGTGAAGGCGACGGGCTCGCCAGAAAGCTGTAGCACCCGTCCGCTGTTGGACCTGTGGCTCTGAGTGTGAGGTCCTCACACGCTTCCTGCGGACAGAGCAGCTGAGGACCAAGATGCGACTCTGTCTCCAGGACCCCTGGAGGAGGGTCCCCCCCTGTCCCCTAAGGCCACACTGGCTCTGGCCAAGCAGGAGCCTGTTGCTTTGCCCTTGAGGTCAGCAGGAACTGGAGCCTGTCTTCTGTCCTGTACATCAAACCCTGCAGCTAAACTTTGGAATGGGGACCAGCACGGGGGAGCGGGCTGCGAGCCGACCGGCGCTGGCATCCCTCCTGACCCGTGTCCTGTGCATCTCTTCCTGGGCAGGGACCCATCACACTTCCCTGGAAACCTGCCCCACCTCAGGTGTTTTGCTTTGTTTTGTTTTCAGGTTAAACAGGGCCAGTCAGACCTACTTCTTCCCCATCCACCTGACGGACCAGCTTCTCCCCAGCGCCGTGTTCTACGCCACCGCGGGGCCTCTCGTGGCTTACTTTGCTCTGCACCGGCTCGTCATCAAGCCGTACCTCAGGGCCCAGAAGGAGAAGTGAGTTCGGCACAGGGCACGAGACGCCACTGAACCCCTCTGCTCCTCCATGTCCCTGTCTTTCAGACGGAGAAGATGATAACAGAACCCACCCACAGGATTATTGGGAGAGTTAAATGACTTAATGCGTGTAAAGTGTTAGCACGGGGTCTGGTCCCTAGGGAGCACTCAGTGAACCTTAGCTGCTGTAACGGAGTCGCCGCTCTCACCCTTCGCTCGTTACCCGTCCCCACTTTCAGGAGGGACGTGAGTTCGTTTACGGAACTACTGAGGCTTGAAACCATGACCACAACAAATGATAAATTTGGGTGGGTTTTTTTTCCCCCTCAAACTAACCATTTATTTTCCTGACACTGAATTCAGGAGAAATGGGTTCTGAGTTCCCACATAGGGGGCCTGCATTAACTATGTCTTAGACGTCATAGAAATGTAATTTCTGTCATAGTTTTTGTAGGTGACTCGTCACGGCATAATGATCGAATTTCATAAATCATCGAGCTTACACAGCCATTTTCACCCGGTGCACCGTGAGAATTTTGAAAACATGCAATACCTGACTTTTTAGTTGGGAGCACTGACCACTTTCCCCTTAGATTGTCAGGTAAAGCCAAAACATAACAGCAGCCAACACGAAAATGGCCACCCCGTGCGAATGAGTCAAAATTATACCTATTTTCTTTGTCAGATCGGCAAGAAATCTATTATTTTGCTGTGCTGCAGAGTCTTAGCAATTACGTGCGCCACGAGAGGGGAAGGCAGGACAATGCCGAGTTTAGGGAGTCTGAGGGAAGGGGCAGGTCTGCGGTGTGGGGCCCTCCAGCCCTCGAAGCCATAGCGCTCAGGGCCCTAGTTGCCCTGAGACTTGAAACAAGGGACGTGCTGCGTCTTCTGACGGGACAGGTGTGTGCTATCCCGAGTCCCTATGCTTTCTTGAAGGGACAGTGTATGTATTTGTCTCAAGTCTCCTGGGCGTGGCCTCTCCCTGGGAGCCCTGTCAGTGGGGGCTTCTCCCCAAAGAGACTGGCAGTGGCTTCCTGCCCTCTGTGGCGAGGAGGTGGGTAAGAGCCCTCTAGGGACAAAGGAAAAATACAGGTCTGTGACAGGTTTTGCTTGAGATTGTCTGGGAAATATTCTAGAACTAGGAACATAGTCAGACCCACAGACCGCCTGCTGGGCACAGGTCCCACAGGGTGAGGCCACACCAACCTGTGGCCACGTTTTCCTCACCTCAGGGAGCTGGAGAAGCAGAGGGAAAGCACGGCCACTGACATCCTGCAGAAGAAGCAAGAGGCCGAAGCTGCGGTGAGTGCTGCGCCGGGCCCCCGGGCGTCCCCCTGCTCTGCGTGGGTCTCTGAGTGCCGTGTGCAGAGTGCACATGCCCCACTTCCTTCCAGGGCACGCGTCTCACTCCAGCCTTGACCTCACTCAGACGTCTTCCCCAGCAGCTGCAGTGTGGTCTTTGTTGCCATCGGCGTGCTCTACTGGGAACATTAGTCTCGGTTCTAGAGGTTCAGTTAACCTCACAAGGCATAGCAAGGTTGTTTCAAAAGTCTTGGGGCCCTGGCCATGTGGATCAGTGCGTTGGGCACTGTTCCGCAGGCCAATCGGTAGGGGTTCGATTCCCAGGTAGAGCACGTGCCTGGGCTGCAGGTTCGGTCCCAGTCTGGGCACATACGAAAGGCAACTGATTGGTGTTTGTCACATCCATGTTTCTCTCCCTTTCTTTCTCCCTCCCTTTCCTCTCTCTCAAAAGAAAAAAGAAAAAAATAGTGGTGGTTATTGCCCCCTTTCTCTTTCCCTTAAGTGAGGTGTTTTTGTGCAACATAACGGAGATGTGCAGGATAGATGGCGGGCACTACTGGGTCCTCGGTGGGGAGCTGCAGCGAGCCTGGCACAGGCCGCGGCTCTGCACAGCAAGGCAGAGCCTGGCGAGGGGCCTCATGGCCGCCGGCCTTGTTCTTCGCAGGTTCGGTTGATGCAGGAATCTGTCCGAAGGATCATCGAGGCAGAAGAATCCAGAATGGGTGAGAAGGCACGGCCTCTCCTGGGACAGGGCGGGCAAGGGGGTCTGCACGGAGCACACTGCTCCCACAGTCCAGTGGGGGGCGGGGGGGCGGCAGAGGGGGCTGGCCGAGGCCCCCCCCCCGCTGACAGGGCTGTCCTCAGGCCTCATCATCGTCAATGCCTGGTACGGGAAGTTTGTCAACGACAAGAGCAGGAAGAATGAGAAGGTGAAGGTGATCGACGTGACGGTGCCCCTGCAGTGCCTGGTGAAGGACTCGAAGCTCATCCTCACGGAGGCCTCCAAGGTATGGCCTCCCGTCTCCACGGGGTCGGACAGGCGAGGCTTCGGGGGACAGTGGGCCCTCAGAATGGCCATGTCATCACAGCGGCATCCTCCGTGGTGCCGGCATTTGCTGTGCGGGATGCAGCCTGACACCCCAGTTATGTCCACACGGGAGCAATTTAGTTCATGCATCATCCATCCATTCACTTAAGTATTTATTAAGCACCTACTACATACCAGGTACAGCAGCAAACACACACACATCCTGCCTTCATGGAGCGTACCTGCCGCTTCTTGCCTTGTCGCAGGCACGCGAGGTGGCCTAGTGCATGTGAGGCCCGCCCTGGAGCCCGGGGCGTGGATGTCAAAATCAAATCAGTGCCGATTCGCTCAGGGCCAGCAACTCCTAGCTCCCTGAGAAGCCTTCTTGTGTTTCTGTCGTGGTGGGGCTTCTGTGAAGATGGAGGTGCATTTGAAGGGGGGAAGGGACTATGTTGAGAGGGAAGTCTAGGATTAAATAGGCCACTTTTTCAAATTCTCATTTCTTTCCCCTCAAGTGGCAAAGCCCATCTTCCGAGGGAAAGTCAAGGCCCTGCAAAGGGCGCTGCACCTGCATGTGGCAGCAGACGGTGGCCATGCTGCGTAAACGGCCGCCTTGAGTCCTCTTTCACGTTGGAACCTGTCTGTTCCAGGCTGGGCTGCCCGGGTTCTATGACCCCTGTGTGGGTGAAGAGAAGAACCTGAAGGTGCTTTACCAGTTCCGGGGCGTCCTGCACCAGGTGATGGCTCAGGACAGTGAGGCACTCAGGATACCAAAGCAGTGTGAGTAGCTGCCCTTGGCAGTCACCTGCCCCGTGCAGGGACTAGGAGAGGCCCTGGGCCACTGACTAGGACCAGGCACATCGATGTGGAGTGACAGCCACCTGCTGTCTGTTACCCGCCTGGGAGCAGTCATGTTTGGGACCCACTCAGAGCCCGTGGTGTGCTGCCCTGAGGGGTCCTGAGGGGTCCTGAGGGATGTTGGCCTTTCCCCAGTGGCATTACAGTGAGCTCTTTGCTTGGAACTGCAGCTTGGATGGCAGGGTACAAAGTCAACCCAGCTGCTCCGTGACACGCCAGGGCCACCCACTGGCCGGGCCCCACTGAGTCTCTTTTCTTTCACAGCTCACAGGATCGATACAGATGGATAAACTGCCTAAGAAACCAGATTAAACGAGGCTGCAAAAAATATTTTCCTGGGAGTCTACAAATTTGGAAGCAGGGAAAAAACCCCGACATAAGATGTGTTTATTTTATATTATTCCTATAGAAGGTGGTACCGTATCAATTATGTGAAAGGACAGAGACCGCCCGCTTCCCTGGGTGCTGTCGGTCGGACTGAGGCAGCCCCGCCAGGACCAGAACCGTGGCAAAGCCATGTCTTTGTTCCCAAGGATCATGTCCCCAAGGGAAGGGCCCTGGCCCCTCCCCAGGGTCTTCAGCACAGGCTGACCACAGCCACCCAGTCCTTGGTCTTTCTGGAGGCCGTTGTGGAACATCCTGCCGTCACACATAGGACCGCGAACTGCTGCTCCTGAAACCTGCGCCGAGCGTGGAAAGGAAGGAAGGGACAGGGGTCTCAGGCCAAGTGAGCATGTGTGGTCACCTTCCCGAAAACCGCCTTTTCCTGCTGAAATATGGAGAGGAGTGTGGGTTTATAAATTTGCTTTTTATCTGAGAACAAATGATTTTGGGAATTAGTCATTTTTTTTCCTCCCAGAACTTCTGGAATCATTCCACTGGCACCTGGCTTGAGACAGAGGAGTTTAAACTGTGGTGCCCAGGGTCATCCCTGTCACAGGTCGCTTCCTTCCAGGACCCCCATCCTTGTGGGAAAAGGCGGGTGCCCCTCTTACCACATCCCACATGGCTCAGCCTGATCCGCCTGTGCCGCACACCACAGTGCGGCTTGGAACGAAGGGGGTCGGGGAGAAGGGAAGCCCAGGTAGGGGCCCCAGAGCACCAGCCTCACTGCCCAGCGGTCCTGATGCTGCGCTCGCTGGCGGCCAGCAGGTGGCAGTGTGGCTCCCCACACGTGGCCCGGCCCGGCTCTGTCCTCACAGGGAGCGAAGACCTTCCTTCACCGGCCTCTGGGGGGCGCAGAATACCTTGGGAGCTGGGATACTCCCAACTAGCCAGGCGTGTTAGCTGCGATGAGCAGAGACCCGGCGGGCAGTGGTTCTGACAGCTCCAGTTGGGCTTCACCCTGACGCCGGTGCCAGTGGAATCGCTAATAACCCCCTTCCTCCAGCTTTTAAAAGCCGTTCAGGTCGTCCAGTCCTGTAGTATTTATCTCCATTTCCAAGAGTCCTCAGAGCTGCTGCTCTGAACAGGCACCATGCAGTAGACATTGCACCTAACAAGTCTGACTGCAGGCAGAGCCCTGTCCTCTCTGTGGCAGGTGGCTCTGAGGGGCACCAGTTCTCTGTTCTGCCTAAAATGGACTGTATGGGAGGCAGTCTTACCACAATAAACCTTTCCTGAAAGCTGGGGACAGTGTTCAGTGCATCTGTACAGTCTTAGGAGTGAGCGAAACGATGTGATTCCCCCTGCCCCACCCCTTCCCCCTCTCTCTTTAAACTGCAGGAAACATGAGGCTTCACCGGAAGCTGTCAAGTTTTCTACCCTGGACGGGTGCCTGAGGAAGTGTCCAGAGTCAGCACATCTCTTAGGCTAGGTTTCTTTTTTGTTTAAAGTCACCTTTCTTTTGTAGTCATAGGTGGTCATGCCCTCAAATTAGTGCTTGTTTTTAAATAAAGGAAGGACACCTGCAGTGTAGGAAGACACTTTATTATGTAGTTCCATCAAACCAGGGCAGGAAGGGGCCCTCCTAGAACACAGGCCAATCGCGGCCAGAGAGCCGGCCGTCCAGGTGATAGAAGGGCCACTGCCGCCGCCCGAGTTGGCTGTCACCCCCTCTGCTGTGGGTAGCAGCGACCCACCCACCAAGTCCCTCCTGGGACGCAGTAGCCCCGCTGGGAGAGTGTCAGCCTCTCCAGCTCTGCATGCTGTGGTCCCAAGGACATGGGCTGTCACCTCCTGGACGACCAAGTCTCTCACATTGGGGTCCCCGACCCCTCACGGCCTCATGCCACTGAGCTTCGCCTGCGGTCGCACTGAACCCCACACCAGGGTCCTGGCCTGGCGGGCCTCTGCCACTTGGGGTCAACAGCAGGACGGGAAGCCCCACAGCCAGAGCCCCAAAACCACGGCCCATCTCTGGGGCCTCGACCGGGAAATCTGGGTGGCCGGGCTCAGCTCCGCTGCTCCGGCCGCGGCACTGCCCGGGGGCCTGCACGCCCGGTCCGGAGGGCTCGCAGGCGGCTGCACACCCTCCGCATCACCAGCCTCTGGGCCTTCAAGCGCTTCCGCAGCTTTTCATTTTCTTTCAGTGCCACAAAGAGTTTTTTTTTCAGGGCATCTAAGTCCAGAAGGGCGTAGCTGTGGTCAGAGGGCTGTGGGGGGCCGGCCCGCTGCGCAGGGGCCTCCACCATGTCTGGTCTTGAGGGCAGGACCTGGGGAAGGGGAGTGGGACGTAAGCAGTGCCAAGGCCACAGCTCTTCTGCAAGGTCAGGTGGAAGGGCCCCAGGGTCCCTTCTTGCAGCACCCCCGACCCACGTCTGCCCAAACTGTGGCTCTTAATGTTGCTGGGAAGGCCTGAAACTGGGGGTGGTTTGGAGACCAGTTTTCCTTATTCTGTCTGAAGCAAATCCCTTCCTGCTAAGACCAACCCACCACATGCCACCTTGGTGCCTGGGCTTACCTGTCCTACAGGGGCTCCAGCGCTGGGGGGCAGCTGTGGCACTTCAAGGGCAGTGTCCATCTTTCTCCCTGGGCCGTGCTCCCTGGCCCCTGCCTCAGGGAGGATCTGGAAATGCAGGGCACGGCTGCAGCGTGGACTGGCCCCCAGCGCGGACAGGCCCTCAGCACAGTCTGGCCCCCAGTGTGGACTGGCCCCCAGCGCAGACTCACCTCCTCCTCAGAATTGGCATTCCCACCCTCGCCGGCCGGGTCCGTGTCCTCCTTCACCAGCTGCAAACACATGGAGCTGCTGTGGCTGGACTGCCCCAGGCTTGGCCCCGTCGGGGCGTGAGAGACCTGAGCCCGACAACCTCCTGCGCGCGCCGAGCCTTGTGCTCCTCCCCACTCTCCACCCCAGGTTCATCCAATCAGTCTGGGCCTCAAAACCCAACCCAGCTCAACCGCTGCCCACTGTTCGCTTTTTTCCAAGGATGTTCCCAAATCTTGGGCCAAAGGAGCTAATTTGTAAGTGTCACCCCACAGCCTGGCATTCTCCTAGACCCATAGTAGTGCCTCAAATTTTGCTCAAACAGTGGCAGCCACATGGCAGAAAACATCCAACTCAGAGCCTGCAGTCCCCAGGTGTCCAGAAGCTGGGCCAGGGCCACAGGGGCCCCCCCGAGGGTTGAACTGTAATCTTACTTCCGGGACAAACACTACCACAGATGCCTCAAAGTGATCAAACTATTAACAGACACGCACAGAGGAGGATTTGGGGTGAAGTCGCTAACAATGGGTACGAAGTTTCAATTAAGCAAAACAGTGACCCTTGAGAACCCCATAGTACACTGTGCCTACCGTTCACAGCCCTGTATATATTGTACGTTTAAAAGGTTGAGGGTATTTGGCTGGTGTGCCTCAGTGCACTGAGTGCCAGCCTGAGAACCGAATGGTCTCCGGTCCGATTCCCAGTCAGGGCATATGCCTGGGTTGCGGGCCAGGTCCCCCCAGTGGGGGGCACGACAGGCAACCGCACACTGATGTTCCTCTCTTTCTCCCTCCCTTCCCCTCTCTCTAAAAATAAATAAAATCTTTAAAAAAAAAGTGTGTAGATCTCATGTTAGTGTTTTCCCCACAATAACATTTTAAATATATATAAAATAAAAATAAACGGCCTTCCATATTGCAAAAAACAGCCAAACATGGACTGTGACGGGCAGCGTTCTGGACGCTGGGACTAAGGCAGCGAAAGAAGCCCCCGCCCTGGTGGGCGCTGGTGGGGAGGAGATCAAGGACAGGAGACAAAGTACAGCAGGCAGGGGCAGGTGCTAGAAAGCCCAGCGGGCAGGAGAGGGAGGCATGGGCCCTCCTGCAGAACCACGAACGTGGACTTGGAAAAGGGGGCAGCCGCCTGCACGCGGCCCTCTGGGAGAGGCCATCAGGCCAAGGAGCAATGGTGGGCAGAGGCCGCACAGCTTCCCTCACAGCCAGTGCCTGTTCTTCCCACAGCCTGTGACTCCTGGTCCCACCGGCTCCCTCTTCTCTCATTCCCAATAAAATCACACTCGCCTTCTGTTTGTCCCCCCACTTCTTTGCCTTCCAGGTTCAAGCGGGTGCGCCCATGAGGCCCACATTCCGGGACCCTACCCCTCTGGGGTTTATGAAATCCAGTATAATCTCCCTCACGGCTTCAGCACCCAGCAGTCCGTGAGCTCCTTCCTGAGCCAACTCTGCACACCCCAACCCACCGAGACACGTCCACTCCATGGGGACATCAGATGCAAAGTGCACCAGGCAAAACGCCTGGGAATCGGGGAGCCCCATTCCCCAGGGGCTCCCTCCCAGCCCGCCCACTCTGTAAAGTCCTTCCACGTGGTCCTCTCATCACCGATCCCCCTGCGCCTCAGGCCGTGTAACTGCACTCACCTGTAACCCGGCAGGGGCCTCTGAGCAGCTTCCAGCTGGATGGAGCCTTCCAAAGCCACATCCCCCCCAACTGACCTCACGTGAAAACTGGCAGTCGCTCCAGGCCAGTCACCGTCCGCGACCCTCCAAGCAGCATGAGCCCAGGCCGCTCCTGCCTCTACCCAAAGACCTTGCCCTGCAGGCCTGTCCATGCTGTCCCTGCCCTCCCTCCAGCGCTCCACCAGCATCGTCCTTCCGGGCCCGGGCAGAGCCCTCAGCCAGCACGTGTGGCACACAGTAGGTCCTTCACAGAGGTGTGCTGAAGCGGCACAGCCTGTGGCTTTTGATCACAGGTGTCCGAGCCCGGGCTGACCAGCTGGAGGAGGACAAGGTCTGAACGCAGCTCAGCGCCCGCCTCCCGCTGGGACGCCTTCGCTGCACGGCCTCCAGGCCACATGAGACCCGGCAAAAGTGAGCTGCGGGAAGGACCAGGCTCTGGCCACACTCGGCAGGCGCCGCTTCAACAGCACCTGGGTGTGAAGCGTGACACGTTTTAAATCGACTTTACTTTGGGGATCCCCCAGAACGAAGGCCATGGCCAGCAGGGGCGGCTGGGCTCCGACACGAGGCTGGACAGCGCCCTCACCACAGCCGCGGCCTCCGCCTTTGCAGTCCCCACCCCCACCTGCTGAGCCGATCCAAGCAGGCAGGCTCTGCAGAGAAAAGACAGAAGTGTGTTCACCTGCGCGGCCTCCTGGAAGGCAAACACCGTGGGCACGGCGTTGTGCTTCAGGTTCTTGCGGTTTCCAAAGGCACTGAAGCACTCGGGGCGGAAGTGCTCTGAGCAGATGACCGTGTGCTGCTTGGGCTCGAAGTTGCCCCGGCCGATGTTCAGCACCCATTCCTTCAGGAGCTCGGGCCGGCTAAACGGGAACCTAAGGGACAGGGAGGAGCGTGCGAGCGTGAGTGAGGCTGAATTCAGTACTTTGGAGCTTCCGGGCATTTCACACCATCAAGCGGTATTCTGGACAACTTGGAATACTTCTCTGTTTAACGGCGACGAACTTCTGGAAGGTATGACATCCTTAGTAGAAAACAAGACCGTGAACGTGGCCAAAGAGCTGTTTTGGAGGCTACATGTACCAGGTAAGCCTTCGCTGGTCCCCTCGGGAGCCCACCAAGTGCGGGGCCTGCTTAGAATGCTGGGGGGTGGGAGTAAGGCAGCCCCGCCCTCATGAAGCCCACGTTCTAGGCCAGGCAGACTGACGGCAAGCCAGACAGACAAGGCTGTGTAAGGAATGAAGACCGTAGTCAGGGAAGGCCACCCGAGAGGTGTTGAGTGAGAGGGTGAGCCTGAAGGTGTCAGAAGAACAGCCCTAGCTGGGTAGTTCAGTCGGCTAAAGGGCTCTCCCCATACGCCAAGGCTGCGAGTTCGATCCCCAGTCAGGGCACATACAGGAATTAACCAGTGGATGCATGGACGGACGGAACAAATTAATGTTTCTCTCTCTCTCTCTCTCCCCGCTCCTTCTCTCCATGCACCACCTTGCTTTTCTCTCTAAAAAATAAATACTTTAAAAAAATAAAATAAAATCAGCTAAGGTTAAAAAAACCAAAGAAGGGAGATTTAGTGACAGACATGTGCCTGGTGTATTCAAGGAGCGATCGAGGCAGGTCTGGCTGAGACAGAGCAAGAGGAGGAGTGGGGACAGAAGGACAGGGGTCTCAGGCGGATGGTGGGGGCGGGGGTCCCTGGGGGCTCTGGCCGGGGGGTGGGGGTGGGTGGAACGACTGAGCCCACCCCAGCTGCTGCAGGAAGGTATAAGGTGGCTGTGGGGTGTCGGCAGGAGGAGGTAATGAATGGGCAGATCTGGGATGTATTTCAAAAGCCACACAATAAGGTTTGCCTGGGGGCCATTAAATAGAGGTGTGTCACGTATTAAGATGGAAGAAGGCAGTAGGAGGGGCTGGTCTGGGACTTGGGAACTTTGGTTTTATGTGTTAGACATTAAACATGAGGTGCCTTTTAGATGTCCACATGCTGAAGTGGATGGTAGGTGAATACACGTGTCTGGAGACAGCCATGTTGGGGGACTGCCCCCCATTAAGGGTGGTAAAGTCCTGGGTGCAGTTGGTGCGCTGGGGAGCAGGCGTGGGCCGGGATGAGGCAGGCCATGGCCCCTGCCCCAAAGTACCCCAATGTCTAGTGCTAGAAAAGAGGAGGATCCCGCACAGGAGGCTTAGATGGGACACTGTGACAAAGGAAGAGGCTGAGAGGTATCCTAGAAGCCAAGTGAGCGTCTGAAGGGGTCAAAGGTGAAATTTGAAATGCTGCAAAGAGATCATTTCAGCCCACACTGAGAACACGTGTTTGGCAACATAGGGGCCACTGGGGACTTGACAAAGCTCGTTTGTGGAAGTGGTGGGGGCAAGAGTCCGACAGCGGTAAGCTTGAGAGTGAACCGAGGGCCACCCCACCTCCGGGCGCACACCTGACGGAAACATGCAGATCTGCGCGGCGGAAGACAGAGGCCGGCAAAACCGCTGAGCCCTGCGCTTGTTACGGCCAGAAGCCCTTCAAATCGACAACAACAAATTAATTCTGGTCTGTGCGTTCAATGGGATACTAAGTAGCGATGAAAAGGAATGACCTGCCGCTGAGTGAGACATAAATGACTCACAATTTCGGACAAAAACAAGGGGGTTCTGTGGAAAGCTGCCTCTCAGGGAGACTATACAGTCCTTGTAGGGCAGGCCGTGCTGGGTAGTCACGCCCCAGGCCTCCAGCTACTTGAGTGAAAGGTTTGTTTCCGCCTTGTCCGTTGTTGTTCTTATGCATCTATGTCCACTATCCTGTAACCTGATCCCCGCCTTGCCTTCTCCCACCCTCACGTAATCTTTGCAGTCCCTCCTTAATTTCAAATGCATAAGAGAAACCTGTAAACCTATAAAATTCTGTAAAATTCTGTACAGGTCTGGACGTTTCTTTCGCCGACACGAAACATAGTGGTGAGAAAAAAAAAACAAAAAAAATACAGTGAGAGTCTATTCCCGTAAAGTTTAACACAGGCCAGAGCAATCCCTGATAAAAGGCAGGGTGGGTATGGGTCACCCTGGGGGGTGTGGGAAGTTGAGGGACAGGAAGAGGATGCAACTGGGGGGTCTCCTGGGGCCCGGCGATGGGCTAATTCCCTGCAGTCGCTCAGGGTGTTCACTTTGTTAAGTGGGTTGAGCCGTGTACCGGGGATTTGTGCACTTTATGTGTTGTATTTCAAGAAAGGCATTTACTTTGAAATAGAAAACGTTAATAGAAGTGGGAAAAACGAGTGCAGCAACCCTGCGGAGCCCAGCTCTACGGGGGCGGAAACGGGCACCCCGGCAGGGGCCTACCTGTTCACCGGCCAGGCCCCGCCCAGCGCTCCGCCACCCCCGACCCCCACCCCCAGCGCACTCCCGCCGAGTCAGAGCCCCCACCGACACGCGGGACGGTCTCGCTCCCGCCCTCCTGCCTTCCTCCTTCCGGGTGCGCGGCCTGCGCCGGCTCCGCATCGGCCCGGCGCGCCGCACAGCGAGGCGGCAGCAGCCTCGCTCATTCGGCGGAGGCACCGGGCGAACAGTGAACGCCGACGGCGTTCCGGGCCGCGGCTGTGCACAACATCGAGGCCCCGGGACTGGGAGAGGACGGCCGCCCGAAGGACCGCAGCGGGTGCTGGCGCCGCGGAAGGGCCGCCTGGGGAGAAGCCCGCAGCCCGCAGCCCGCAGCCCGCAGCCCGCAGCCCGCATCAGGGCCCCCCGGCCTTCCCGACAGGCTGGCGCGAGGCCGCGCGCCCAGGCCGGCTGCGGCGGCGCGGGGCCTGGCCCGTGACCTGGCCCGTGACCCCGCCGGTCCCCGGGGCCGCAGGCCCTCCGGCCTCCGCGGCGGCGGGGCAGCAACCCTGGCGTCCCCGTCCACCCGGCGCGCCAGGCCGCGGGCTCAGCGAGGGCCGCGGCAGGCGGGCCCAGCAGCCGGGCCGCCGCACCCCCGGCGCGCCCGCCCCTCACCGGTGGAAGGTGAGCTGCTTTCTGCGGTTGCTGTAGCGGTTGCAGCACTGCCGGGCCGCACAGGACTTCGGCATCTCCAGACTCCAGGCCCCAGTGCCCCTAACAAAGATGGCGGCGGCGGGGCCTGTGGCCTTCCTTAGTGAGAAGGCCAGAGGCAGGACGAGTACCGGGCGGGCTGGGCGGGGTCCTGGTCGGTGGGGCGGGGCCTCCTGGGGGCGGGGCCTCCGGAGGCGCTGGAGTGCCTGGCTCTGCTCCGCAGTCAGCTCGTTGCCTTGTGCCCGCCACCCGCGTCACCCGGAGTCCGATGCGCCCCGGGGCTTCACCCCTGTTCACTGAAGCCCAGCTCCCTCACCTCGTTTTCGGGTCCTCCAAACTTATACCCACGAACAGCCTTGGACAACTGGAAACCAGAGAAAGGCCCAATGCCGAACTTGACCAGTGTTTTCCAAATTTTAGGTGCTGAGAGCTGTAGATTTTGGCAGCTGGAACTAGGCGGCCCCAGGTTAGGGTCAGGCAGACACAGACGACAGACCAGGCTCTGGCACTGCGGACCTCAAGTGTGCGGGGGCTGAAGATGCAGCCCCAGGAGACCCCAGCCCTGCTTGCAGGACCTCAGAGGCTGCAGCTTTTACAGAGCAGGGGCACCACTCAGTGGGGCTGAAGTTCACTTTGATGAAAAAATTGTGAAAGCTATTCCTGTCTACTCATAGTTTTCTGGCAAATTTACTAAAAAAGTAGATATAAGGCTGTGGGTGTTTTCCAGCCTGCTAAACCCAACTCGGACTTGAGCTTCCAAAGTCTTTTCCTTGTAATCACGGTTTGGGGAGGTGATGAAGGGAGAAGAAACACAACCGTCCTCAGGTACAGAACGCAGACACCGGAAGCTGGACATGAACCTCAAAGTAGCAATATCTTTATTTACAAAATATACAGTTTCACAGAAACAGCTTCATTTTTACACATAAACTTTGTAATTACACAGAACCACGTAAACGATGTGAGGTGTCTGGCCAAAGCCAATGAGGGGCCTGCTTTGGGGGTGACATCTTTCCCTCCCCTCACTTCATCAGCCACCAGCCAGGAGCCCCTAGACAGGCCATGCCCACTTGCATAAAGCTGACTGCAGCTGCCAGCTCAATCAACACAAAACCAAGGTGTCTTGCCTTCTTAGACACCACCCACAGGGATACCACCTGTTAAAAGAAAAGGAAAAGAGGAAACAAACTGAGATGAGTATCAAAGCCTTCATGGAGTTACCAGGCATTGAACCTTCTAAGAGCAAAAAGCAATTGCTAGTGTTGGCCATTCCACTGAAAATCACACATACTCTTAAATGCACTTTTAAAACTTTGTGAAGTTTAAAAAAAAAAAAACAAGAAAAACACTTTAGAACTTTGGCTATTCTCATGGTGAAGACATGAGACACTGGACAGGCGATGTCCTGGGGCAGATCTTTGGCAAATTCCTCTCCCCACGTCTCCTGCACGTGCCCTAGTCAGAGCCGCAGACAGCTGAGCTGTCTGAGGACAAGTCTGTTTCCGATCCAGCTTCTCACTACTTCTTTCTACAGTACCTCTCCCTTGGGGATCTTTACAATAAACTGGGTTTCAGAAACTATGCCTCTCTATTTTTAATAAAAGCAACAGAATTAAAAACAAAAAAGGCAGTTGGCTGGTCAAGCATGAATGACACCGGGACAAAATACAGGCTCTGATTAGCCAGTTACTGTTCAAACCCTCGGTGTTTCAGTGAGAGAAGGTGGAGGGAGTCAAGCCAGTCGGCCGCACAGGGTGCCCCGGGGAGAAGCCCCCACAGGGAGACTGGGCTCCCTCCTGCTGTAAATGACCACAACCGCCTGGGGCATTCTTCCCTTTTCATGCTTTTACAAGAAACAATATTTATGAAAACACACTCATCGATTTACAAAAAAAAAAAATAATTTTTTTTTTTGAGAACACGTATTTGAACTGCTAAAACACTATGTCAGTTTGGGACAAAGCTGGCATCCCCCTCGAGCCCCAGAACCACCAGTGTCCTAGGGCACAGTGACTGGAGCAGAGCCCTGCAGGCCTTTAGGACAAACTCCCAGGCTTCTTCAGAGCTGGACCCTCAAGGTCTCCCCAGTCCAGACGTGAGGAACTCTGCACAGTGTATATAACTGGACACCAACGTTACCTATCACTCACTCACCAACTCACACCAAAAAGGCTTCAAGTCCTAACCTCGGCCTGTGGAACCAGCAGGCCAACCTGTATTAGGGGACACTAAGAGTCACACGGGGGAAGAGGGCTATCATCTCCCATTTTCCTGTACCCATTACACAGAGGAATGCCATTCCTCAGCGACTGCCTAACCTTCACACTGCTACTGGAATAAGGTGAGGGGAAGAGATGAAGAGGGACCCTAAGTGCCCCTTGCTTGAAAACACCTTGCCTGGGCACCCATAGGCTCCTATTAGCCAACTGGAGAGAAAGGGCACCCAGGCAAAAATCTGCCAATACTTTTGGCTATATCGTGCAAAAAGACAGGTTTTTTACATCGTGCAAAACAGGAAACTGAGTTATCGACATGGGCCACCTCGATCCCCCAACCAACCCTCTTTCTACAGAGAAGCGGCCACACACTATCCTTTTTAATGAACAGAGGGGAACCTAGGGATCACGAGCTTGCCCACGCCCCCAACTCCTCTCCAAAGGAGACACGGAGTCCAGCAGGCAGCCCCTGGGGACAGGCGGCACGAGGCAGCAGCAGGGAGAGCGAACCACCGAGGGAGGGCAGCTTTGATGGCTGCTGTACAGACGTTTACGGTAAAAGACTTACACTTGAGAGAACTTTGCACGTATGGCTGTTGGTTAGCAGGCTGGGGAGACATCTGTCCCCAACACAGCGGAAGCAGGAGTAACAGTTAGCACTTGTTCCAATCGGCGGGAGTTTGTTAGCGATATAGCAAGAATTCACAACTACCACGGACCCTCATTTTCAGCTGAACCAAACCCACTGTGCCGGGCTGTCTAGTCCACGTCCAGCGCAGAGGACACAGCTCCAGCAGCGGCTCTGGCCTCCGCGGACTTTATTCAGTCACCGGCTATGTACAGTTTATACCATGGACAGCCTGTCCTTTTGCTTAGGCACCTGAATGGCAGGGGGTCTGCCTGCACCAGAGCTGAGAGTTCTGTGCTCAACTAAGAAAGGGGCCAAAAAGCCCGTCGTCCCTTCCGGTTCTTCACCCACAGTCTCCTCCCTCGCCAGCAGTCAGTCCAGAAACAGCTTCCGGGAGCCCATTCGGGACCGGTTGGAACGGCGGATGTCGAACTTGGAGTCCCGGCACTTTTGGCAGACAAACACTTCCGGAACATTGGATTTCCGGATTTTGGCACAGGACAGGTGAATCCAAGTATGGCACTCATTACACTCTATCATCGGGCGGCCAGCAAATGGCTTCATGCAGAAGCAAGTGACGAGGTCCCACGAGTCATCGTCTGAAAGGAGAGAAACACGTAAGGGGCAGGGAAAAACAAAGGACACAGGAATCTGTGGTCCCAGGGCTCACCGTGGCACGAGTGCTTAGGAGCCCCACTGTTTTTACTTTTCAAGGTCTGTCTTAGAAGCACAGCTGTCTCCAGTTCTGATCACCCCCATCCCTAAACATGTCGGTATCCGCCTTCCCTTGCCTTTCTCCCTAGGGGTGGTGGGCACACCCCAAGGAAGCGGCCACCCTGTGACTCCTGCTTACAATCACTCTCTTCTGCCCTCCAGCCAACAGCATGGCCGTCCTTCCGGCCCACTCACCTGAATCCACCATTATGTCCTCGTCATTGCCGGTGCTGTCCTCGTCACGGAACACCACCTGCTTTCCCTGCCGGACAATAGTCCGTTTGCCTTCAGTTTTTATTTCTTTGACCTGATCAGGTGACACAGTGGCACAAGACCCACTGGAAGGGGTATCGGAGTCCCAGCCGGAGCAGGGATCGCCAGGGGCCTGGGGGACACCCTGCAGGGTGGGACTCGTGGGTGTCGCCACATAGGGATCAGCGGCTTCCAGCTTCAGCAAGCTGCCCATGTACCCTTCCTTCACGGGCACGTCGCTGTCCCTTCGCTTCCTCTTCTTCTTTTTCTTCAGCTTGTCAGTCTTCTTTCTGTCCAACAGGAAGTTACTGGGCTTGGCTCGCTGCAGAAGGGTGGGCTGCAGGTGGCCAAAGCAGCGATCAGAGACAGGCAAGGGCACCGTGGACGAGATTTCAGTGAAACCGGCATCCCAGCCGTCGCTGTCAATGGTGCCTGCGGTGCTGTTGGCAGGGCTGGGGCTGCTCCTCAAAGGGAGTTCCTAAAAGGACAGAGGCAAAGGTGGCAGGCTCCGATTATTCTGACCAGCCCCCAGCAACAAGTCCGGACCCCAAGCAGAGCTTCCCTGGCCGAGGCAGGCCTGCAGACAGGGACTCTCGCTACCCAAGCCGCCCAGCTCCCGCCGCATCACTTTGTAGGAACAGTACCATGTGTACTTCAGTGTGACCTTCCAGAGAGAATGTGAACCCACGAGAGGGGACCTCCTGCCCTGGCTGAACCCTCTGGAACTCAGCTGGCACTCAGTCAAGCTCTGTCAAAGGAGTGAAGGTGCACTCTCCAACCCACTTACCCTTCCGACTATAACATCTCCCTCCATTTGTCCTCCCACAGGATAGATTTTTTAATTAAGTGAATTTAAATTAGTTTTGAGAATTTCCCAATACTTTTTTTAAAAACTGGAGATGTCCCAAAATATTGCAAAAATCAAAGCAGGCAATCACTGCCCTAAGGCAGTGAGCGAGCGACACTCTGGCTCTCTCGGACCCTCGAGCGAGCTGCTGACAGTGACCGCGGTCTGCATGGCACAAGGCAGGCATGACCCACCGGATGGCAGGGCAAAGGGAGAGGCAGTGCTAGGACGCGCCCCAAACGCTGGGTCCTTCCTTTTTAGCCTCGGGCAGTACGAATGAGGCCTCCCGAGCTCGAGGGCCAGGGCAGTGCTGGTCTACAGTTCCGCCCGTTGCTCAGGAAGAGGGAAAGAACCCCTGAAATTAGGTGGGAGTCTGGCCACAGTCCCTGCAGATTCTGTAACATGGTGTGCCCAGCAACCAGGAAGTCACCTGCCAGACAGGTGGCCACCTGGTTGAACCCAGGCTCCACCACCACTCATTAGCCTGAGAGCCAGGGCAAGGAGTTCCCTATCTGTGTCTATGTCCTCAGTTTTAAAACGGGGACAAACAATATAAGCTACCTCATCTCAAGTAAGAGCCCAAAACGGTGCCTGGCCATAGTTGGCACTCAATATTTTCTGGCCACTGAAAGCAGGCAGCACAAGGAACACAGTCACCCACGCTGTAGAAACTCTGTATGGCGTCCGGTGGGTACTGGAAGTAGCATGGGGCAACGCTTTACAAAGTACAAGACTGTCTAACCACTATGCTGTATGCTGAAACTAATACAAAACAATACTGAATATAAACTATAATTGATAAAATAAAGACTTTTAAAGAGTATGCAGATACCAAATAGTTATTTTCAAGCAAACTTCGGAAGTTTACTAAATCATTTCTAGACAAGTTTTCATTTTATTTTTTACCACAGTTTGAGGAACCATTTCCCAAGTTTCCAAGAAAGATTTTTGCCTAACTACTGTCTGAAGTCCTTGCACGCAACCCCGTTCAGACTGACGCCTTGTTGGACACTCTGGTCTCCCTGCCAGCAAGGAAGGGCTCCAAAGTGCCGAAGACTCATTACCTCCTTCGGATAAGGGATGTAGCCAGCATAGGCCAAGACAAAGGTGCAGAATTTGTTGAAATCCTCCACGGTCCTGCGCCTCTTGTAACCCGGGGAGTACTCCTGTCAGCAGACAAGAAAGGGGTGTGTTTGAAAGCAGACACTTGTAGGTGGAACCGCAGAAACAAAACCAAGCAAGCTGGGGCTTATATTACTGCCAGCCACTCAAAACCACGCTGCAAGATTTACCAACACTTAGAAACAAGATAAGGGAAACTCGGGTCAAGAAATAACACAGGGCTCAGAAGGCTGAAAGTGGGGGGTGTCACGATGTTATGCCAAGAATACTGGGAAACTGGTTAGGAGATAAAAGCTTTTGCAGAAGCCTATATCTTAGTGCTCATGGGCATTTTCTGGCATTATCTATTTGCTTCTACAGACCTATCAGCTCTAATACCTACTTTTTTTTGCTACAGATTTTCCATTTTGAAAATAAAGCACTGCTGCAGCTGTAACTGAAGCTTTTGGTGATTTAAAAAGTCAACTGCTTCTTATCCTTCCCAGCTCGCTCAGGCCTGACCTCTCCCCAGCCAGGCTGCCCGAGGACCGCCCCCCGGCCCCCCCCGCCCCCCCCCCCCGCCCCTCCACCGGGTCTCTGGCGGAGGAGGCGCTTCCTGCTGGTCCCTCTACCGCTCCAACATTCAGGGGCCAGGCACCCAAGTGTTTCCCGACTCAGAGGATAAACCAGAAACGTTCCTGCTAGTCTTATTTGCTCCTTGAAGATAAAATACTAGAGACTTTGGCTTGTGAGTCGCATCCCCATTCAACCTAGAAATGCCCTCAACAAAAACGGACTTTCTCCTGAAAAGAAAAGCAGCCCAAGGATAAAAAGCCTGTATTTGCTACTGAGCAAAACAACTGTACTTTATTCTGGTTTATTCCACTAGCATTCCTATTGTGGCTTTCTGTAAGCATTTCATCACCCACTGCAACCCCATCCTTAGGTGCTGAGCTGACACAGAGCCTAGAGGCCCAGTTCGCTGCTCAGGTGAAGGAGGGGGGAGATTGGGGCTGACGCCAGAGCCCACTCCACCACAGGACAGGGACGAGAAAGCGGCGCTACACAAGCGTGCTGCCTGCAGGCTTCCTTCCAAGGGCACCACCTGGTGTGTTTTCAACTTGGTTCCAACGAACCACCGTCCGCCCCCACCCTTCGGCCGCCGGACCTCGGGAGGCGCGCAGGTTAGCTGAGCACAAGCTCCGCGCGGGACCCGGCGCAGGAAGCCCGGAGATCCTGCCTCCCCCCCCTGCCCTGGGAGCCACTGGCCGCCCTCCTTCTAGCCGGGGTGGGAGGGCCGCAGCCTCGGCCCTGAAACTCTCGGGAAAAACTTCTATTTCGGCGGGGAACGTGCAGAAGTGGGTCAGGGGCCCGGACGCCGAGTGGCAGGCGACGCCCTCGAGCGCGGGGCGGGGGACATGCGCCGCCCCCACCCCGCCCGCCCCGCCGACTTTAGGAAAAGCAGATGGCGGTGCGGCCCCCTCCCACCATCCCGCGGAAGCCGCCCCCCGCCGACACTCGGCCCCGGAAGGTGCGGGGCCCATCCCGCTGGGGAGGGGGCGCGAGAAGCCGGCAGGATCGGGGCCCGGGGCTGGTAGGGCCCGCGAACCCCCGCAGGCGTCAGCCTGGCGGGAGATACAAGGCGCCGCCTCCCGCGGCCCGACCCGCACCCCAGACCCCGCGGGCCTCGGGCGCCGAGAGGGGACCGCGTCAGGGGCGCCAACCGGGAGAACCGAGGGCTGATCCCCGGAAGGAGGAATGGGAGGCGGGGCGAGCAGAGCCCGCGGGCGGGGGGCGGGGGCCCCGGAGGGGGATGCGAGAGCTCGGGGTGGGGTGGGGCGGGGGGG